>MU226293.1:1248525-1259877 GCA_018584345.1 Thuja plicata
TCCTTTTAATCTCAACCGTTCATCTCCCTATCTCTGGGATTGATCTCAACCATTCATATCATCCCCAATTCCTATATAATAAACCCTTCATAACCATTTGAAGGATCTAGGATTTCAAGCTCTCGTGTGTTATTACTCTGTCAGTTTGGTTCTAGCATTCAAGGCATCTTGCGACCACACACACATTTCAAGTATCAAATTCTCAACGCTTCTCAAGTCATAGACACTGCCCACACCAATACTGAGCATCAAAAATAGCATTTCGGAAGGAGTAGAGAGAGACAATAGAAGCTTCAAGCACTTTGGGGTTTGCATTCATTTGTTTTCCTTTCTTTTCTTGTACATTTTATTAGTTACGTTTCAAGTTATTCATTTTAGTAGTTCTTGGGTATTGGATTTATATCATTGTAAAACCAGTGCTACTAACCCGCGCCTTTGGAAATCTTGGGAACCACAAATCACAAAAGAGGAGGCATACATTTTGGTGAACCCGACGTGAATCAAACAACACAAATATTTCTTGCAAGCAATAGACAAAACCAATCAGCCATGGTCGTACGGTTGCAGACCTCATTTTCCATCATTTTCTCGATATCTGTGAAATTTTGCAATTGTTGGTATTTTTCTGCAATTGACAAAATAGTGCCGCAATTGACTTATTTAATTTTGCAATCTTTTCTATCATTTTGCAATTCTCTATTTCTGATATTGTGCTGCAATTGACCAATCTGTGCCGCAATTGCTTGCATATTGTCGCAACTGAGAGTATTATGCCGCAGTTGATAGAACTTTGTCGTAATCGCCAAAAGTTTTCCGCAATCGCCAAAAGTGTGCCGCATCGTTAAAAGGTTTCCGAAATAGCCAAAACTTTTCCGCAATTGAGGGAAGGTATTTATGTTTTGCAATTATCATCTTTTGAAATTTTGTTTGAAATATTTAAAATATAACATTTAAGTATAAGTGACACTTATACTTTAAGTTATATTTTAAATATATACTTCTAGGATGTTTGAGAGTGGTTTCAGATATCTAGGAGTTAAAATACAAAATCTAGATTTTGGAGGATTTTAACAAATTTCAAACTTAGTCAAATTTCAGGATTCAGCATGTGTTACTAACCTTGTTGTTTCAGCTTGTGGTGTTGGAAACAGATTTAACAAAGCAACTAAAATTAACTCATTTGTTATTTTAGTGCTTAAAAAGAACATTTTATGCCAAACATCACAAATCTCACTTTTCCAATTTGGTGCTTAAAATTGACATGGTGATTAACAATTGAACAAAGGCAAAAAAATCTTTCGATTTGGTGCATTAAAATTGAACAAGCAAACAACACCTACTTTTGGGCTTAAAATTGAACACTTGTGCTTGTATGGTGGTGTAGCTTAGTTCACATTTCAAACTTTCAGAGCTTAATCAATTTACCTTATGTCTTGAGTTTTGGGTGCACTTTCACAATCTGTTAGATTAGACACCTTTATACTTTTTAGAAAGGCCTGTCCAGGGAATGTGCTTCTTCCTCAGAGAACGACCTTAAACTGGTAATCCTTCCAATTGGTATATAAACAAGGTGTGAACCAAATTTTTTTCTTATCTAGCCAAGCTCGGGTGAGGTGTGTTGATGATAGTCTGGATCAGGTGAATATCCCTAAGGAGCCAGCATGGTCAACTAGGCTCTTAAGTGAGTCACACACATACAAACTGATTGCATAGACGCCATGGGCCCCTACTACAACCTTGTTAATTAGAGGCCAACCCGATTTACCTCCAAACATATACCTTATTATAGTGCAAGGGGTTGCAAAATTTCCCCCTAAGATTCCCAATATATGTGTCCCACGGTATTTGTGTAGTGAAAGAGATCTTCACTCCATGGAAACAATACCTGGCAATGGAAAAAACATGAGCGCCTACATCATGGACCTTCATGTCCTAGTAGTGTGACAATTGTTGTGTGAGATAACAGACATTCAAGCATTGGGCCTATAACATTATATTATGAAGCCATTGACCTAGATTAATCTGATTGTTCATTGTTCAGACCTCGTGATAACCTTACAACTTGAAAAAGTTGTAGAACATACACATTTTCAGTCTTCATTCTTCAAATCATAGTGTCTATTGTGCTTGTTCTTTGATTAGTTTCTGAAAATGCAAAACAAACATCAAACTGTCAAAACAAGTCAAACATGTTAAAGTCTAGGGTTGTCAACATCAACTGTCTTGCAAATCATAAGCCTTGTTCTAGAATATCAAAATTGTCAGACAGTGGTACTTATCCTCTAGTATTTTTGAGATTGTTCCCCTTTACCACAATTGTCCACATTTTTCCGCAATTGACAGAAGTCTGCCACAGTTAACTTGCTTATTTTTGCAATCGACCTGTTTATTACTGTAATCGGTGATAAAGTATCGCAATCGACCATTCACTTTGCCGCAATCGGTGGAGTTGTGTCACAGTTGACCAGAGATATTTTACACCTATTTTGACCTAACAATCTTGAAATAACTCTTCATTTTGTGTCAAAGACCAGTGTCTATCCCAGAAAAATGTGAAGAACATTGTGTGAATCTCTAAACATTAAAGATAATCCCTTCTCTGAAAAGCACGATTATTGTCTAAAGCATTGTTATTTCAAAAGCTCAGACTCAAAATATCTTGATCTCATCATATCAAACAACATCATTATCTCTATCAAGTGACTTTGTCCTAGGCAAAGGTTGAAAAATCTTATCTTTTTACATCATCACAACTTTGAGATCAAGATATATCAAAAATTGTCCTTAGAATTACCCTTGTCCAAAACATAACTTGGACTTCCTTAGAAAGGTTAACCTTTTTTGTTTTCTTTATATCACTTGTTTTAGTTACAATATCTAGACCATGCTATGTCTCAAACACCTCATGGAGGGCCTTACACAAGGTCAAAGACTAGAACACAACCTGATGAGTCATATATCAATAGATTCCCCGCTTGGGAAATAGAGCAAGAGAACGATCCTTTTGTAAATACCAATTATGCTCTATTCATTGAACAACCGCATGGGTCAGCTTTTTTCCAAAATGTCACAGAAGAGGAGATTGAGGATTTTGAGAAAGACACTTATTCCACATAAGTAGTTAACGTTGTTGTAGAGAAGAATCCCAAACGTTACTTAGCCATGCTGACAAAGAAGGGAGTCAAACTCCCTGCTGAATTCAGTGTATCGACCATATGGCCCGAAAAACCTCTCACAGGTCAAAACACTACTCAATCCTCTCAAATACTACCTATTGTTTGTCAAATCTTCTCACCATTGATAACACCCACATTGGCACAAACGATACCCAATCAAACCAATTGCACAAACCAAGCAAGCACATCTTCCACTCAAAGCATGACAGGCTCGCAACTAAGTGCACCCATGGCCACTAGTATGCCTCCACCTTTGGTCTCATGGCCTAGACAATCAAGCTCTCATGCTATGCCTTCCATCCCACCAAATACCAACTATTCTGAAACTATGACACTAGTGCAATCAATTCCTACTAGTCTTGGGATCAACACCTCATTCCTGCAGGGATCCGTCTCTGCAGGTCTGACTTACAGTCAATGTCCACCCAAGGCTACACCTTTTCCCATTCCAAAACCAATCCAACCTCAAAAATAGAAACCCCAGCTTCAATTGCCACAATTCCAACCCAAGAAACAGCAACCCCAGCTTCAGTTTCCACAATTCCAACCTCAGCAACAGCAACCCCAACTTCATTTTCCATAATTTCAAACCCAACAATAGCAACCCCAACTTCAGTTACCATAATTCCAAACCCAAAAATAGAAACCCCAGTCTCAGTAGTAGAAATATCAACCCCAGCAGTATCAACCACAGTTCAAACAAAAACAACATTCCCAATCCCAAACGCATCAAAACCCACAATGGGCTACTCATGTGCCCCCATTTCAAAATCATGCGGTGGGAAATCAATATCAAGTCCCCAGGATGAAATCTTATGTTCCTGTTAGTAATAACTGCGAGGGGGGGTGAATCAGTGGCTTCAAAAAAAAAATTTATTCTAACCACCAATCAAATAAACCTCATATTATTATGTCCCTTACAAGATGCATTCCATGAAATACTTTATAATAATTAACTATCTATCGGTTTTCCTTTTCTGACCTTATTCTCCTTGATTACCGATAAGCAATAAAACTTATTTACTGACACTTAGTAAATATGCAGAGTATACCGATTGTGATAGCTAAATGTGGGCCTCTGATTTAGCCATACACTTCAACATGGTCATTATTATTCAGTTGCATACAGGAATGAATATTGATTCATTCACCCTGCATGACTGAAAGAGTCGACCTGTTGCCTTCTAGAAGGCAGGAGTATGAGCTTGCTCTCAAGTCATTGTAAGCTCAGTGACTACATTGAAGACCTAAACGAAGTATTTAAAACTATATGATGAAAGTAAAATTTTGATTAATCTAAATGATTATGCAATTTGTTGTTCATCCAATCTACTTAAGCTTCAGTTTTAGAAGCACTAAATGAAATGTGAGATATTCATTTTAACAACACCAAATCAAAGTGTGCTCTAAATTAGATTGATTTGCCTGAAAGTAATAAACAAAAAATATCAAATAAATGCTAAGAATGCAAGAAGCTAAGATGAAAATGCAGCATAATAACTTTTATTAAAAGATTAGGATCCCTTGTGAGGGAAAAGAGTTTCTCTTTTATAGAAATCTCTCTTGAATCGACGGTCGAGATCAAACAAAAAGAGTGGCTCAGATTCGATTGAAGAAGCACAATCCATGTGCAAGTGATTCGATTGGTCAAGAGAGTCAGTTGACTTAAGTGACTGATCAGTTGTTTTGGAAACTTCCAAAATAAGTTCACAGTTAACTGAAATGTTTCCAAAATGATAAACAGTGGAGAATCAGTTAACTGAGTGGAACTAGATTGTTTCCATTTTGATAAATTAGTTAACTGGATTTGATGATGTCATATGCATTTTTAATAAATTAATTGATTTTGGATGCACATTTAAGTTTTTATAATTAATTTAATTCCTTTTTGATTTAATTGACAATTTTGTAATTTTTATTTAATTAATATATCAGAATATCAATTAAATAATTAACATAAGATATATTTGCCAATATAATGTGATTTTAGGAATTAATTAATTAATCAAGTAAGATGATTGATTAGGACCTAGGGTTTAGGTGAGATCAGTTTGAATTGATGAATTGTCTGTTTCATTGAGGACTTAGGTTTAATCAAGGTTAGGATTTCTTGATTAAATGTTGAGATTGGGGGTCTAGGGTTTAGGTGACCATTTTTAGGTGATTACATTTTCCCCTCTTTGAATTGATGTGCGATCAACACATTGATTCAAAGACTTGTTAGCGAGAAGACCCAGAATAGTTTGATTTGAAGAGATGAAACCATTCTTTGAAGAAGAAGACCAACTTTGAGCTTGATTGGATGAAGATCGATCAAAAGATATAAACATAATGCTCAGTTTGATTTGAAGTGATGAAACTGAACATCTATCAGGAACTCTTAAACCTTTTTGATTGGTTTGAATGAATAACCAGTTTGATTTGAAGCGATGAAACTGACTACCATTAAGAGATTTGATTAGCAAGAAAATTGACTTGATTTGAAGCGATGAAGCCAATTTGATCAATGTATCCAATTTCAATAATGAACAGCTCGTATAAGACCGATCTTGTCTGGTTTTGAGTGTATTCACCACTGTATAAGACCATTGAATAGGTTGCCTTTGATTTATGATAATCTCAACTTGATTTGATGCGATGAAGCTGAGATGCCCAAAGCGATGGGGTCTTTCTTAATGATGTGATCACTGGAATGTTGATGTCCTGATCCTGCCCCCTCAGGAGAGAAATCAAAATATGGCTAGGTGCCCCAGTGATGAGAAGCAATTTGATTGATTAGACAATTTAGGAAGAAACTGATCTGATTAGAAAGACGTCCCACGTGGTTAGGACAAAATCTATACTTGATGAGAGGTCTTGTTGGACCGAGATTGACCAAAAGTAAGATACGTGGATTGATTAGAAGAAAATCATAAGAGATTTCTATTGGTTGTGCAAGTAGACAAATTTTGATTTTGATTTTGATCCTAAAAATAGAATCAGGACAGTTGATTTAGCAAGGGGTGTCATGACCACTTGACGATGAGAAGATTGATAGATTAGAATCTCAAATCCTTCACATTGGATAGAGATAAAGTTATTATTCTAATTTCATCACTATGCAGATGCAAGACTAACATGAATGCAGCATAAGGTGTAGTCACTAAGCTTTCACATTGAAAATTTTCATCATTGAGAATTTTGGAACATCGGAGTTGATACAATCCTTACTGGTGCCACTGCGACCATAAGAATATGAATATGAATTTCATCAGATAAGATATGGGAAAATAATGTAAGCATCGAGGCACAACAGCCGAGATGACCTGAATGTTGTTTCCAGTTTTGATAGTGCAAGAGTAAACCAGTATCAAGGCATTCAAAGCCAAGATAACCATGAGCGCACACTTGTGTAAACAAATAGATAAATAACAATCAAAGAGATAGTTCTGACCTCACCTTGGCATACTAATAAAGAGGATCAAGGGATGTGAGGATTTTTTGCCTTAATGCAAGAGCTCTTACCACATACACCATGATTATTTGCCATTGTTGGATCATCGGGACCACACCAGCATGTAGTAGGCAAAGAAAAGATTAACTAAATCAATGAAAACAGACAGCATACAAATAGAAGTTCACCATACTTCAACCATGTTCAAATTTTTTGAATGTATATAGGTATATGGTGTTGAGAAACACCATTGTGTTTGTGAGTGATGTGTGTTTGATTGCTATCGATTTGTTATTTATGTTTTCGATATCCAATGTGTGTTAAGAAACATAGATGTGTCCAAAGATAGTGTTAAAAAACACTGTTGATTGTGGTGTTGAGAAACACCTGCTTGCGTCAGTAGCGAGTTGTCCTTTAGAAATGACAAGATTACTGACTCTAGTGTAAGCCAAAGATGTGATCAAATTGGGGACCCATGCCCCAAGTAGCAAATGGCGATAATTGAATTGACTCATACTGTGAGGACAAATCTGATTTGATTGCCCCTAGGTTATGACTCTGGATCGTATTCAAGCCAGGAGGGTTCTCAGAAGAACCAGTGTCACAAAAGTGACTGAAAGATATGGACAAACTGAAGCAAAAGATTGCCAAGACTAAGCATTGATAGATGGAGCGCTGAGTACAAGAGGCACCTATTTACCAGGTTTTCACCTACTTGGCAAAGATTATATTTTTTCTACCATGGCGCCTGTTTACCAGGTTTTCACCAAGGCACTTTTTCTTCTATTTCAATTTTTTTGTATTTTTCCATTTTTTGATTTTTTTTATTGATACATCAAGGCGCCTATTGCTAGGTTTTCACCAAGATGATCATTTTTTCAAGACATTACTATGTACATGGTGCTGATCACCGAGAATGCCTTAGGTGTAGAACTTCTTCAAATGGAGAGTGTTGATGGGTTCTCGAAGTGGATCTCCTTCAGGTGTGGAGAGTTGATAGGCTCCGGAGCTGAATGTTGTAGTAATGATATAAGGACCCAGTCAGTTGGGTTCAAACTTCCCCTTTTGTTCTCTGTGTGACTGATTATGGGGATTTTCTCTCAACACAAGGTTGCCTACCTGAAGTTTTCTAGGTCTGACTTTCTTGTTGTATCCTCTTGACATTATTTTCTGATAAACTTTGAGGTGATCAAAGGCCACTTTCTGACATTCGTCCAGTAGCTCTAGTTCTTGGAGTCTCAAAACTTGGTACTCTTCATCAGGTACAAATCTGCGCAAAGAAACCCTAAGAGATGGGATTTCTACCTCTAGGGGTAAGACTGCTTCTGCCCCATATACCAGTGCAAATGGGGTTGCCCATGTAGGTGTTCTGATGCTCATTCTGTAAGCCCATAATGCAGGATTGATCTGCAGGTGCCAACCCCTTCCCGAATTGTTAACTATACGATGTTAGATTTTCAAAAAATTGTTATTTGAGGCCTCGGCCTGCCCATTACCTTATGGGTAATAGATTGAAGAATACTGTTGTGTGATTTTGAATTTCTCACACAACTCATCCATGATGTTGTTCTTAAATTGACCTCCATTATCAGTGATGATGGAGGAAGGTATTCCATAGCGACAAATGATGTAGTTCAAAATGAACAACGAGACCTACTATCATGTTGCTTTAATGAGCGGGACCACCTCAACCCACTTGGTAAAATACTCAGTAGATGTGATAATGAACTTGTGTCCATTAGAAGATGAGGGGTAAATTTTCCCAATGAGATCAAATGCCCACGGTGGGCACCAGAAATGTGATAGCTAAATGTGGGCCTCTGATTTAGCCATACACTTCAACATGGTCATTATTCTTCAGTTGCATACAGGAATGAATATTGATTCATTCACCCTGCATGTCTGAAAGAGTCGACCTGTTGCCTTCTAGAAGGAAGGAGTATGAGCTTTCTCTCAGGTCATTGCAAGCTCAGTGACTACACTGAAGACCTAAACGAAGGATTTAAAAATATATGATGAAAGTAAAATGCTGATTAATCTAAATGATTATGCAATTTGTTGTTCATCCAAACTACTTAAGATTCAGTTTTAGAAGCACTAAATGAAATGTGAGATATTCATTTTAACAACACCAAATCAAAGTGTGCTCTAAATTAGATTGATTTGCTTGAAATTAATAAACAAAAAATATCAAATAAATGCTAAGAATACAAGAAGCTAAGATGAAAATGCAACATAATAACTTTTATTAAAAGATTAGGATCCCTTGTGAGGGAAAAGAGTTTCTCTTTTATAGAAATCTCTCTCGAATCAACGGTCAAGATCGAACAAAAAGAGTGGCTCATATTTTATTGAAGAATCACAATCCATGTGCAAGTGATTCGATTGGTTGAGAGAGTCAGTTGACTGAACTGACTGATCAGTTATTTTGGAAACTTCCAAAATCAGCTCACAGTTAACTGAAATGTTTCCAAAATGATAAACAGTGGAGAATCAGTTAACTGAGTGGAACTGGATTGTTTCCATTTTGATAAATCAGTTAACTAGATTTGATGATGTCATATGTATTTTTAATAAATTAATTAATTTTGGATGCACATTTATGTTTTTATAATAAATTTAATTCTTTTTTGATTTAAATGACAATTTTGTAATTTTTATTTAATTAATATATCAGAATATCAATTAAATAATTAACATAAGATATATTTGCCAATATAATGTGATTTTAGGAATTAATTAATTAATCAAGTAAGATGATCGATTAGGACCTAGGGTTTAGGTCAGATCAGTTTGAATTGATGAATTGCCTGTTTGATTTAGGACTTAGGTTTAATCAAGGTTAGGATTTCTTGATTAAATGTTCAGATTGGGGGTCTAGGGTTTAGGTGACCATTTTTAGGTGATTACATTGATAAATCAAGAAATGCATATGTGAAATGTAAAATAGTAAAGTAATAAACCATACACACATAACACAAGGATTTTAACGTAGAAACCCTGTTAAGGGAAAAACCACTGGGACTGGTACCCAAAATTTTCACTCTTCTCAAGTGAGCCCTGTTAGGAGCCAACCCTTTTAAAGGTTACAAACACACTCTTAGGTGTGACCTTGTTAGATGATTTTATACATAGAGGTTGTCACTTAGTATCGGGCAACTCATTTTGCTACCATCCTTGAATCAGCCTCCTTCTTAGACTATCAATAGGATTTAGGAAAATCTAGTGCTACTTTCATGAATCAACCTTTTTGGCACTCCTTGGGATGTACCTCAATATATAGAAGACTATTAAGTCCTTCTATGTTAAGAGACTTGATGCTTCAATGGTTAAACTGAAACATATTGACTTGTTTCTAATGCAACTTGAATTGCAGATTTTTAGATCTATTTAAGTACATTACTAGTGTAGAGCACCCTAGGGTTTAGCTCAAAACCCTAGCCCCAATATTTTGAAACAGTTTTGATACAAGCCTTTCAACGAGCAAGTCATGTTTTGCTTAGTCGCACAGTCGCGGAGCAGCAGAGAGCAGCAAAAGGAATGCATCGCACACTCATGAGCTAGTTATGTGTTAAGTCTGTTAGTGCGTGAGTGCACGACGAGGAGCTCATTGCCCAATCGCGAGTCAATTCACAGTCAGAGCAAACACGGTGCGACAACGCGATGGGTGATCAATCGCTCAGTCGTGAAGACAAATAGTTACGTCGTGGTGTGCGAGTGAGCGACACCCGAGGCATCGCCAGGTCACAGAAGAAAAGGCAGCTCATCTACAGACAGTGCGATAGCGTGACACAAGCTCATCGCTCGGTCGCAAAGCGAGAGGCAGCTCGAGTAGAAACATAGCGAGTACGCGACTGATCGTATCACTCAGTCGCCGAGATAGGGCCAGCTCGTCAGAAAGAGTTGCGAGTGTGCGACGGATTGTATCGCAGGGCCGCCAATGAATTTCCAGTTCGTCTAGAAGTGCAGCGAGTGTGCGACTAACACATATCGCAGACTTGCAGAGTAAGAAGCAGTCAATGAAGATGCAGTGTGAGTATGCGACTTGAGCTCATCGCTCAGTCGCAGCATAAAATGTAGCTCGGGTAAATGCATTGCGGGTGCGCGACATGAGCTCGTCGCTCAGTCGTGAGGTAAAAGCCAAGTCAGGAAAAGACATTGCGGGAGCGCGACGAGCAGGTCATCGCTCAGTCGCAGTGTAAAATGTAAAAGGTCATTTCAGCTCACAACTACGCGATGGAAAATAGAAACAGTCAAATGGTTAAATATGCTGACGTGTCATAAGGAGAAGACATTGAAAAGTCTTAACCGCCAAATAGAAAAGGAATGACACGAAGGAAAAGATTGTCGACCATGCAGAGAATGTAAAGACAGGTTGCAGACGAAGATGAAAGAATAGAGAACAGCTAGAAAGCTAATCTCGACAGGTAACCACCAGGGTTACGAAATCAAGGAGAAGCCAGAGATAAAGTAGAGAAGACGAATCTGAGAAAAGGTTCAGAAGTTGAGATCAGTTAGTTAGTTGCAGAGAATAGACTAGCAGAGGATTGTAATATTCTGTAAATCAATAAAGAGAAGTTTGTCTGTACTTTACGTGTTCTTTTGTTCTGAGTAGCTTTCTGTAAAGTGTTGTTTTGTTTCTGTTAGATAACATGGGTGCTTCTTGACTCTGATAATCTGCTAGATGGATTGTGACAGTCAAGAAGCATCCTCCATGTATATTATGCTTGTTTCTGTATTTTT
>MU226293.1:1266514-1292839 GCA_018584345.1 Thuja plicata
CATGACTGTAGTGATTCAGTCATGAAGAGTGAGAGACAGTAAGGAGTAAAACATTTTGGTGGGTAGGGAACCTAGGAGAGAGGGAAGATAAGTCCTTCTGGTTAGGGTCTGAGAGTAGCCCTAAAGACACTCAAGTGTGAGTCTAGAGAGAGTCCTGAATTGAATAGGATTCCAGGTGAGATTCCTAGAAGAGAGTAGGAATTTCAGAGAGTTAGGTAACCTCCCCATCAATTATCTCTCTGATCAATGTATCAATTCAATTCTTTGTGCTCCACACTTTCTGCTTTGTGATGTTGTGCTTCACTATTTTTTTGTGTATGTAGAATTCTTTAGCTCTCCCTCAGCTTGATTGATCAGGACTGTATGAAGTTATCCTTCATCAGTTTCTCTTCAGCATCCTCTTATTATTCACCCCCGTGATTGTGTCTAGGAAATGAATTAATCTTGTGTCTTATATAGACATGATATTCACCGTTTCTTGATTCTTGATTCTTGATTGTTTATTCTTGGCATGAAAAACAATCTAGCCAATCTGATTTAAAGAATAACTCCTAATTTATCTCGTCGTTATCTTTATGCCAACTGTAAAAATCTTCTTTAAATCAATCACTTAACTCTAGTTGAATAAAACAATGAAAATAACCAGTTAAGTCTATCTTTAGCTCTTGCCAGCTAGATATTTTGTCATTTTCTGAACTCTTTGTTATGTCGGTCAACTCTGCAGTTAGTCGTCGGTGACAACTACCAATTCCATCGGTGTGACTCCAGTCAGCTTTAGGATCTTCATCCATTGGGCATCATTGTATTTTACTCATCGAGCAATATTGTTCTTAGCTCGTTGGGCATCCTGTGATTTTTCTTCATTGGGAAATACTATCTCTTGCTCATCGGGTATCACTGTGACTTTGGTTCTTTGCCTTTACCGATGGTGTGCACTCCGTCAGTGTTATCTATCACTTAGTGAATAGTTGACTTTTATGCATTGTTGAAAGCATAATCTTTGTTCCATTGATTCTCTAAAGTCTTTGGCATTATATACATGACCGTATAGATGATATCAAGTTGACATCAATGACAATACAAACCATTAACTGATTTAATTTCTTGCATTATCTTCAACTTAACATTATCAAACATTTAATCAGTTATATGTCATCAGTTCCTACTCAAGGGATGCAGAGGTACAACCTCATACCTACTACAGCATAGAGGAACATCATCACACATCAGCCTCAGTATCAAACAGACATGTCAATGCAACAAATGCAAACCCTTCAAACCCAAATGATGGATATGCAAAATCAGGGGCAAACTAAATCCTACACCGTAGAGGATTTATACCCATACCCCTTTGAAAACAATATTCACATGTCTCCATTCCCAACTCACTTCTCGGTACCAAAATTTGACAAATATAGGGGCAATGCCAACTCTATTGAACATATCTGAGAGTTTTTTGCTAGTTGCGTCGAAGTCGCACATGATGAGACATATTTAATGTGACTATTCCCACAAAGCTTAGCCAAACCAGAAATGGAATGGTTCTCGCATTTACCTCATGGCATTCATTCTTGGGGTGAATTGGCTGAAAATTTCATTGCTCACTTCCATCATAACATTGAGCACAAGGTCAGTATCAAGGACCTTTGTGATATCAAACAGAAGGATGGAGAGCCTTTCATGAAATTCCTACAAAGATGGAGGAATACTATAAACTGAATAACCTATGATGTTCCTGAACAAGACCTAATAGTCATGTTCATTGGCAATCTGATCCCAGACATGTCATTCACAATAGAATTGCAGTTATCTCTGAACTTCACACAGCTCATCGAACGAGGAGTTTATTGTGAGAAAAACTTAGTCAAACGAGGAATCCTTGTAGATCCAACACAAAAAAATACAAACAAAAATTCAATGGACAAAGCTAAGTGGTGGAACAAAAACAAAAATATCACCAATGATGGTGTCATTGATGTGAAGATAGTTAACTATGCACAACGCAAAGTGTCACTGCAAGGCGCACCTGTTGCCAACCAACAACCCACAGGGCCCACTCAAAACCAACCTCCCCCTGTCCAAGCAGCCGCTGTGTCAAACAGTCAACAACAGACTCAACGCAAAACATGGTTTCAATTCCAGCAATGAGATTTCACACGATTAGGAGAGCCGATAGAATCATCTTTGCAAAAACTGATACAATCCAACACTATCACTCTCCTGGAAATTAGGGAATTTGAAAAAGATGAAAACAAACCAAGGTGGTATAATGACAAAGACTTTTGTGAGTTTCATCAGGTGAAAGGACACAAAACACATAATTTTTACCGATTGAAACATGTTATCCAAGATCTGATTGACACAGGGGTCATCGATTTAAAAAATACACAAGCCAAAGGAACAACTGATCACACTATTTTCAACAATAAATTTCATGATCACAAAAAAGGGAAAGCCTCTGGGTCTGGTGGATCATCCAAACAGGTAAGCTATAAATATGCCAACAGTGATAACGTCATCAATTGCCTCAATCCTTCAGATAGCCATGTGGCTACAATCACTATCAAAGACCAAGGTAACAAATGTGTTGTAACAACACATCATACCAGAGTTGTCCTGTAGGGAGTACCATCCTCATCTACTATATCTACCAATCCTAATGCAACCTCAGATCCACATCCAAGCATAGTGGATCAACTCAAGCGCACACCTACCCAGATCTCCATGTTTGACCTATTGCACATATCTCCGTAGCATAAACTAGAACTTGACCAAGCCCTTTAGAATGCAGTTGTCCCAAGGAAAATAACACTTGAGAGCTTCCAAATGATGGTTACCCATATAGCTTCTAAAAAACATGCAACATTCACAGACCGTGATATGCCACAGCATAAACCCCTGCATAATGATCCTTTTCTCTTGCTTGTTCAGGTCCACAAAAGCTCTATCTGTAGAGTCCTTGTTGATGGTGGGGCTAGATTGAACATCTATACTCTAAAGTTAATCAAGAAACTAGGATATTCAGAATCAAGCATTGATGTCACAAGGAGGATAAATATTAGATCTTACGATGAAGAGGAAAGATCCTCTAAAGGTATTATCATTCTACATGTCCATATTGGTCCAATGGTCAAGAACACTCCCTTCCAGATCCTAGATCTTGAGTTAGGATACAACATGTTACTAGGAAGACCATGGATACATGAAATGAAAGCCATACCCTCAACATACCATCAATGCATCAATTTCCCACACCAAGGAGAAGAAATCATCATAGAGGGAGATCCCAATCCTTTCCAATACTGTAATGCGGTCCAAATTAGCACTAACAACCAGGTACCCTTAAACCAAGACACAAGCATCCCATCCTCTTCAGAATCAAATCCTAAGGACGTCACATGGAAAGAAGGGAAAATATCCATTACCGACAAGGGTTGTGGTGAATACAGCTATGAAGAATCTTTCACTGTCACAAACATGCCTTAGAGCCCAAGAACATATAGCATGTCGCAACCAGTTATTATAAAAGAAACTCCAAGGCATATTCTATTCAAATGTCCGCCCACAAATTTTGTCAGATGGGGAGATATTGTAGAAGAAAATCCATTTGAACAAGATATCAGTACATGGTTGTATGAAGATCCACAAGAGACACTTCGAAAACCCCTACCCCTATCAAACTATGGAAATGGTTATACAATGTTACAAAGATTTGGGTATGATGGTACAACTGGTCTGGGGGCAAGACAACAAGGCTTAATGGAATTGTCTCTCCTGCCAACCCTGAGAAACAAGAGAGGGTTAGGCTATGGGAAACAAAGAACTAGCCCTATAATCCAAGACATCCCAGTTGATCAGGAACAAATAGCAGAGATGCACCGGGGGAAAAACTCAGAACATGTCTTAACAAGCAACATATTGTAATAGTTGTTGCCCGCCGAAGAGGGAACCTCTCAAACCTGAATAAACCTCAACATAGCTATCGATGATAACAAAGGAAGTGAGACATCTGACGAGCATTCTATCAAAACTGACTCCCACGAGTATGAGTGGAGATCCCTTCACGACTCTGAACTGTCGATCCCATATTATTCCCCTCGGTCAGCCACCACCATAAACCTTGAAGACTTATTTAACCAACTATCCATCGATGACCAACCTTACATAGATAACCATGTCATTCTCCATTCTTCAAGTGATGTGTCCACATCAAAGTCTAGGTTTTTTGGAACCCTATCCAAAGTCCCTTTCAACCAAATAGAGTCAAACCAACACGAGAGCCTATGTCTTGTACACCCAGAACTAATAGAGTGGGATCAACAAGGACCGCCTAATATGGATGTTTTTGAGAATAATGAGGCCATTGCAAAATTCATGGGACTTAGAAAGGGAATGTCATCAGAAGACCATAAAGCGGGTTTCTCCATTGACCTCGATAGATCAACATACTTTGGGGAGGAAGCCCCTCTTTCCAGTCATCAAAACAAATCAAAAAATAAAAAAGAATCATCAGTAAGTGAAAATCGAAAGGCACTTACTAACACAAAAATGATAAAAAGATAGCGTAAGATGTATCTTCTAGTGAAAACCTCACTTAGGTGCTAGATTATGGAAAGAAGGAACTCCTCCCCTTGACAAAGGAGAAATTGACATTACTAGCAGAAGAAACAGAGGAAGTCAATTTGGGAGATGACAAGAACCCAAAGAACATCTACTTGGAAAAATCACTCACCCTAGAGGAGAGAGAATAGTTCATTAGTTTCTTTAAGGAAAGAATGATCAATTTTTCATGGTCCTACTTGGATATGCCAGGATTAGATCCAGAGCTTGTACTACACCATCTCTCGTTGCTACTCAATGCCAAACCTATCAAGCAGAAGCTAAGAAAGATGCATCTCCATGTTGCATTGCTAGTCAAGGCAGAATTGAAAAAGCTCTTGGATACCAAGTTCATAAGACCAATACCATACGCAGACTAGATATCTAACTTGGTACCAGTTACAAAGCACAATGGTTAGATACAGATTTGCACAGACTTCAGAGATCTCAACATAGCTTGTCTCAAGGATGACTTTCCTTTACCTAACATTGATATGATAGTAGATCTAACCATTGGACATCAAATGCTATCACTCATGGATGGCTTTTCAAGGTATAATCAGATAAGGATCACACCAAAGGACCAACACAAAATAGCTTTCACATGTCCTTGGGGCACATATTGTTAGAATGTCATGTTGTTTGGTCTAAAGAATGTTGGAGCAACGTATCAAAGGGCCATGAAAACTATCTTTCATGATCTCATCCACAAAACAATGGAAGAATATGTGGATGACATACTAGCCAAGTCAATGCTTTGCAAGGATCATCTAAAATTATTGGGACCAATCTTTGACAGAATGCAGGAATACAAAGTCCATATAAACCCAAAAAAATGTGCATTTGGGGTCACAACAGGGAAGCTACTGGGGTTCATAGTGTCACATAGAGGCACTGAAGTAGACCCAAAGAAATTCAAATCTATATTGGATATGCCACCATCATCAAACCTAAGGTAACTAAGGGGGTTACAAGGAAGGATCCAATCAATCAAGCACTTCATAGCTCAGCTAGCAGACAAGTGCCACCCATTCCAACATCTACTAAACAAAGACATCAAATTCATATGGATAGAGAAATGTGAACAAGTATTCCAAATATTCAAGGACTACCTCCTCAAGTCTCCTATATTGGTGCCATCAGTCCAAGGTATACCATTGCTTCTGTACATCTAAGCAACAGAATCATCATTAGGCATACTCTTGGCACAACATTATGACACAGGTAAAGAAAGGGTCATTTACTATCTAAGAAGAACATTGGTAGTATATGAGCTCAACTATATGCCAACTAAAAAATCATACCTTGCAATTGTCTTCGCTTCCCAGAAGTTGGGACATTATATGTTGAGTCACGAAACAAAGTTGATTGCACATATTGATCCTTTAAAGTACCTCCTAAGAAAAGTAGTGCTCACCGGACGACTTGCAAAGTGGGTAATGATCTTAAGTGAGTTTGACATTGATTACATAGACAGGAAGGCCATCAAAGGGCAAGTGAATGCGAACCAACTAGCAGAGGCACCTATTCAGGATCATCTGCCTATCATTTTTGACTTTCCCGATAAAACTATTATGACACTACAACCAGTGATTGAGGTATGGAAACTATACTTTGATGGGTCATGCACCAACCATGGTGTGGGGGCATGAATAGTGCTCATCACTCTAGATAATGATACAATTCCAAAATCTTTCAGACTCAACTTCCCCTGCACAAACAACATAGCAGAATATGAAGCACTGGTCATTGGTTTTAAGATAGCAATTCAATGGAGAATCAAGAAACTTAAGGTCTAAAAATATTCATAGTTGGTCATTAGCCAAGTCAATAATGATTATATGACAAAATATGAGAAGCTAATACCATACAGAGCATAGATGGAAAGATTGCGCACCAAGTTCCACTATATCTTCTTCAAGCAAGTACCACGAGCTCAGAACAAAGTTGCAGATGCAATGGCTACCATAGCATCACTGATCGATTTGCCAGGAAACGAAACATGATTCTAGTTTCTAGTAGAGCAACTCTTGGTGCCATCACATCTAGCATCCATCACAGAATCAGCATGTGTCCTTGTTGATCCTGAAACCCCATGGTACCAAGATGTATACAACTACCTCCAAAATAGTGTCTTACCTCCCAACTTGTCTAGAAACCAGAGAAAGTCTCTCATCTTCCAAGCCTCTAGGTATACCATCCTCTCAACTAATTTATATATATGATGTTTAGACAGAATGCTACTATGATGTCTCACTTCCACAGAATCCCAGAGAGCTCTGTATGAGGTACATGAAGGAATTTGTGGAACCCACGGAGGTGGAAACAATGTAGCTAAGAAGATCATCTGCATGGGATACTATTGGCCCACAATAGAGATAGATGCACACAAACATGTACAAAGGTGTAGGCAATGTCGAATTCATGGAGACCTCATCCATGCACTAGGCTAAGAACTAAATCCTATCACATCACCATTGCCATTTTCTATGTGGGGATTTGACCTAGTGGTAAAAATTACACCTTCTTCAGCAAATGGATACAAATACATCATAGCAGCAATAGAGTACTTCACTAAGTGGGTGGAAGAAATTCCCCTCACTTACATTACCGGAAAGAAGATATCAATGTTCATACTTAACCACATCATCTGTCGATACGGGATCCCTCAAACTATTCTGACAAATCACGATACACCTTTACAAAAATAGATGTTGAAGAGCTATGTGAACAGTTCCATATCAAACAAGGGTTCTCTTCATTTTATTATCCTCAAGGGAATGATCAAGCCGAAGCTACAAACAAAACAATTCTGAAAATCTTGAAGAAAATAGTGAAAGAATCAGGATGAGACTAGCATTTGCAGCTTAGTCTCGCATTATGGGCATACATAACTAGTGTGAGAACACCTACAGGAGACACTCCTTTCTCCCTAGTCTATGGATTAGAGGCGGTACTACCCCTCAAAGTGGAAATCCCATCCCTAAGGATATCATTGAAGAACCTGATTACAGATGAAGACTACAGAGTAGCAAGGCTCAGTGAACTGGAGTTACTAGATGAAAGAAGACATCATGCATTCAACCACTTACAAGGCTATCAGAATCTCCTTAGAAGGAACTATCACAAGAAGGTGAGGCCATAAACATTTAAGGTAGGAGACCTTTTCCTCATGAAAAATCAAAAGAACCAAGCAAAAAGAGTGAATCCAGGAAAGTTTGAGCCTAACTAGTTAGGATCATATGTCATTGTGAGCTCTACCCAGAGTGGGGCATACCAACTGGTGACACTAGAAGGAGATGAACTCCTTGGATACATGAAAATCATGCACCTTAAGAGGTTCTATTCTTGAGGTCTCAATGGTTAAGGCACCTATCTACATATCCAGAAAATACCAAAAAAAAAAATACAAAATGTTACCTTGGTGAAAACCTAGCAATCAGGCACCTTGGTGATGAAAAAAAATCAAAAAGGCAAAAAAAAAAAAGTAAAGAGAAAGAAAATCACTCTCTCAATGAACACCTGGCAAACATGCACTATTGAGTAGGTACCTTGGTGAAAACCTAGCAAACAGGCACCAAGTGTTCAAATCCAGCTTCACCATCAATGAACTCCAAGATCAAAAAGCTTGAGAATACTAAAAATTGCAAGACTGGCTATCCAAGCTATATCTAGAAGCACAAAACCCCTCTAAGCACCAACTTTTCCAGGGCTAGTACTAGTCAAAAAGATCAAAAAGTTCTGAGAAAATCAATCTTTATAAAAAACATTCAAAAATTTGTATAAATCCCAAGAAATAAAGCCAACTCGGTTATCAAGAGAGAAAAGGGTGATCACGCCCAGTCTATCAAATGTCATAATCATGAGCTTTGAAAATGGGCATTGGGCTCATATGACACAGCTTTATCAATCTATCAAGTCAATCAGCAAGCAAACTGGTGACCAAGCCATTCTATCAATTGTCACAATCATGATATTTGTGAATCAGCATTGGGCCCATTTGACATAGCTTGATCAGCTTCCAAAATGATCACAATCAATCATATCAATCATCTTACATAGTGATGGATACGCTCAAACCAGACAGGTCAGTCTTATATGAGTCATCTATTATTGAAACCAGACACACTCAAGCAATCAAGCCAATCAAGCCTATCAAAAGAGTCAAGCCAATCAAGAGAAACCAACTGCATCAAGGAACCATCCAAAAATGTTGACTAGGTCAGTCGGTCGGTCAGATGTCAGTTTATATTTCATGGTTATGTTCTTACACTACTCCAGGATCCACCATGTGAGGAGAGTAGCTATGATAGATCATTATTTATTTACTTTGATTTTTTTCTATTGAATGTTCACTTTGATTTCAGGGCCATGATGATTTAGGATAAATGCGGTAGGCACTGTCACTTATCTGGAAGTCACGCAGTTCCACGATTTGAGCTTAACCCTTGGAAATAATTGGACATTCCTTCTCTTTTATTTGCTTGTTTAGTTTGTAGAATCAAGAACTCGCGGTTCTATTCAGATGGACTCTAGGTATGTTGGAGTTCTATCTTGGTTTCTATGGTCTTTTTTTTTGCACTCAAGAGCTCACGATGCTATCCAGATGGACTCTGGATGTGTAGGAGTTCTATCTTGTTTACTTTGGTCTTTTCTTTACAGAATCAAGAGCTTGTGGTGTTATCCAGATGGACTCTGGGTGCATAGGAGTTCTATCTTGGTTTCCTTTTTTAGTTAATTCAAAGGACAAAGTGGTATCCAGATGGTCAATATCTGGGTGTTTTTTTCTCTCTTTCTTTTCAAACAGGGAACATAGTTGAACCCAGATGGTCAATATTTGGGTGCACTAAGTTCTCTTTCTATTCAATCTCTCTACTCCTTCCGCTTATCAAGAGGTCATGGCGATATTTAGGTGGTATGTGACCTGGATGCATTGGACGCTCTTCAAAATTTCAAAAAAAAAAAAATATGCAATGATGACAAATATTGGAAACAGGGGCAGCGACTTGGGACACTCATCCTTTCTAATCAATTCATATCTATCAAAAAAACAAAAAAATCCTTTCTATCATTCCATGTCTATTAGATCAATCCTAGAGAACATCTATCCACACTAACTTCTTTCTAATTAACACATGCATTACTCAGATATTTTGTGCATATTAGATTGCATTCATTCTATTTAAGTGCATCAGAAAAATGAAAAAAACATAGCAACTACATACATAGTAAATCATAAATCACATGCATCCATAAGCATCTCATATAAATATGCATTTTCATTTCCACCATCCTGCATAAACATGTCAGTATCATAGGAAATGTAAAACATCCATCTACAAGTCTGCATAATAGAATCATATTGCATATACATTTTCATCACTTAAAACCAAATCATGTAGAATCATACATATAGCAAGTAAACCAATGCACATCATATCAAATCACTAGTTGCATCTCATATAAATCAAAATATCTGAGTATAATGAACGGTCGCAAGTCTGAACAAAGGAAGGTAATCAACATGTATATCAATAAATATCAGTGTGTCGGGATACAAAAATGGATAAAAACAAGAGTATATCAAATCAACGTCACTACAAAAGTAGTACATGATACAAAAGAGGAGAGATAACAAAATCAGCATGTGCTACCCCCACCCATGCCGCCAGGTGGATGGGGAGTGGCATATCAGTAGCAGGTTTCTCTAATGAACTAGGAGCTCCAACACCACTCCTTTGTGATCTCTGAGCCCTACTAGATCTATGAGAGGACGTATAACTAGGTACTCTCTGCTTAGCAGGAACTGCACCCTCATATTGGCACCTCCAGTACTCAATCTCTCTCTTAGCATCACACCCAGATCTATAATACTTGTCCAAAACATCCTGGTGAGAAGCATCATGTACACTGTCAATAAAAGAATAGACCTCATCTTGAGCTTTTTTCTCTCTAGCCTCAGTGGTTGCAACTCTAGCCTCAGCCACCCCTAACCTAGCCTCAGCAGTTGTCACTCTGGCCTCCAAAGCAGTGGCATGTGTGTCAGAGGAGGCAAGTCTGGCTTGTAAATCATAAATCTACTGTGTAAGTCTCTCTAGATAGGAAGGATCTATGTCCATCCCTCCCATGGCCACATCCATATCACCCTCCTCCACTCTATCCCCCAATACCTCATCTCCCCTCCCCCTCACCACCCAAGAATCATGCTCACTCTCTGAACTCTCCCCAGTACTACTACATGTACTGCCACTACTAGTAGATGAGCTAGTACCTACACTCTGAGCATCCAAGGCCTCAACATCTATATCCCCTATCTCAATATCTACATCCTCTACAACCACCCTCTCCTTCACCCTCGGTGCCAAAAGAGAACCCATACACTGACGTACTCTCCAACTAACTGAGGTGCCTCCTCATCCATCGCCTCCTCATCCTCCAATACAGCACTCAACCCAACTCTCTGAGTACTAGTCCCACCACCACTATGCCTACCCCTCGTCTAAACTCCACCACTAGCACCCCCAGGACCAGGATCATCTCCCCAATCATCTCCCCTCCCCCATCCTCCATCTCTACCTCTGTCTCATCCGCCATCTCGACCACCAACCCTACCTCCATCCCAGCCTCCAACCCTACCTCTGTCATGGCCACCATCCCTCCCTCCATCTTGACCTCTCATGCCTCATCGTACCTAACAGTGCCTCCTCATGAGAGTCCTAGCAATGGGACACAAGACATCTGTAAGTGCAATTGGCCAAGTCTGTTCCCAACGAGCATCATACTGAGGAGTGGTACCTGCAAAATATCAAATGCAATATCAGTACCACATCAGATAAGCAACAAGTATAATAAGCTAGATAGACTAAAAGTGCAGTAAGGAATTGAACACAAATACATAGAACAACCATACATGCATCTACAACAGAAGATCGCCATGTCCACGCCACAGGAAGTAGGCCTACAAACTTAGTCCACACAGCGCCCAATGAAATGACACCACCCCAGACCACAGCATCCCTCGACCTATGAGAAAAATAGGCATATGTGTCGGACACATCCTGCTGCTCTCTAAACTGTCACAACACCCTGTCAGTGTTGTGAAAATCAATCATATGAACATGGTCAGTGACACGACCAATCAGGTATCTCTGCTAGCGGCAAAAAGGAAGATGGATATCCTCTTCATCCCACACAGGGAACTCTCTATATGGTCTCCAAATGAAATAGGGAATCATGTCTAACTGTTGAAGCCAATACAATAAATGACCCATGTGGGTCTCGATGATGGCTCCATCATACATGAAAACATATGGCATGTCTGCAGGTAGATCACGCATACCAATGGGATGGCATACAGTAATGTACTCCCACACCCATATCTGTAGGAGGGTAGCACCACAGCCGAGCGACTTACAATTAAGGTAAGCTGTGTAAAACATATGAAAGTGCATATGCGTCAGCATACATGGCCCCCATGCATAAACAATATGATCATGGACCATACTCTGCAAAACAGAACCAAAACTGAAAGAAAATCTACATTAGCGACGATCATGGCATAAGATGTCACATATCAAACTACCTAGTAAAGTGGACAACCTATCAAGCCCCAAACCAAATCGAGACCATGGAATATCATAAGCATTGGATAAACCAAGGTGATCTTGGGGTAATCCAGATAGCTTAGTCAAAGAAACAATGCCAGGTCGGGTTGCATACTCCACAAGTGCACCCTAGATCAGAAGCTGCAGGATGCGGTATACATCCTCCAAAGTAACAATACACTCTCTATTGGGTAACTAGAAAGTGGATGTCTTGAAATGCCATCGCTCTACAAGAGCTGAGATTAGACCCTGTTGGTCGTGATCTCTGGCATGTAACACATCGAGTATAAACCTAAGGCCCTAAGAACTGACCTCTCATCCTTTGATAATTGGAACCTGTATACAAGACCCGTCGGTCTAGACTCCCGATAGCGCAGAATCCTCCTAGTGAAATATGCATAGCAATACATTAGAAATATATCAGTTTCAGTCATTAAAGGAAGTGTCAGAAACCAGACTAAGCAGATATGAGACAAGGAAATCAGGTAAACAGTTATAAATTTGCAATTGCGGTAATAAAAACTACATATATGATACTGTTATGTGATTGCGACACACAACAGTCAATTGTGGCAATTAAATTGCAAATGTGGCATATAAACATGGAAAATGCAGAAATTTTATCAATTGCGGCACTAAGCCGACAATTGCGGCATTCAAACTGCAATTGCGGCATATTATGCAAAATATCATAAAACTACAAATTTTAAAAGTGAGAAATAAATGCATTAATGACACGCAAAGAGATAAAACTCACCAGCTGGCCTCTGATATGTCCAGACTTGGTCAGATATGTGTGTCACTCCATGAAGGCCTACCATCACAAGAAAACAGGAGAAAAAAGTAGAGAAAACTAAAGACAAACTCACCAAGATTTCAAGAGCTCCAAGAAGGCACTGTGACAAATGAAAGGCTCTCTTGGCTACTTATAGGGATTTCAAGAAACCCTAATTTCTCTAGGAGGTCCAATTTTTCTTCCCGATCCCCAGAAACTTTGACAGTTAATATCAGAGGCAATATAAAGCATTTTTCAAATCAGTCAACTACCCAGATTCAGAAATTGTTGTTTCAACAAATTAATGCTCATGTCGCAACTTTTCGCTCAAATTTTTTTGAGGGGGCATAAATACACCTGCTATCATTGAGGCAAGCTAGGGCAGGATCAAAATTAAATAATCTTTGACACACTGTGACAAGTCACATCGCCTCAAAGAGGGGCAAATGTAGACACCCAAAAATGGACAGGCTTGTGACTTTACATTAAAAACACTAATTTTCATCTATTAATTAATGGTTTTTTAATCGTTAAGTTAATCATCTATTTTCTTCTAAATTCATTCCCCAAATCATCTAATCTAATTCCCAAAATTAATTAAAATAATTAATTTTATTTAATTAATTAACCTTAATTGATTAATTATCATTAATTAATCAATTAAATTTAATTTCCTATAGTTTAAATTTAAATATTTAAACTTACTATTTGAATTCTTCCAATTAAATTAAATTAATTTTATCAAATAAAGTAATTCTAAATCAAAAAGAATTCAATTATCTCACATGTTGAAAATATTAATTAAATAAATGAATTAAATATTCATTTATCTTCAAAGAGATAACTCCAATCAGATCGCATGGGTTACTCCACCCATCTCTCCAGTTCACATGGGTAACTCCACCCACCTCTTCAATTCTAAAAGGTAACTCACATTTAGCTCTTCAGTCAACCAAACCCTATCTCCTCTTTACCAAATGAAGAGGTGGAGTTTACTGAAGGCTTCTCCAGTTCCTTTTAATCTCAACGGTTCATCTCCCTATCTCTGGGATTGATCTCAACTGTTCATATCATCCCCAATTCCTATATAATAAACCCTTCATAACCATTTGAAGGATCCAGGATTTCAAGCTCTCATGTGTCATTACTCCATCAGTTTGGTTCTAGCATTCAAGCCATCTTGCGATCACACACACATTTCAAGTATCAAATTTTCAACGCTTCTCAAGTCATAGATGTTGCCCACACCAATACTAAGCATCAAAAATAGTGTTTTGGAAGGAGTAGAGAGAGACAATAGTGTGATAGCTAAATATGGGCCTCTAATTTAGCCATACACTTCAACATGGTCATTGCTCTTTAATCACATACAGAAATGAATATAGATTAATTCATCCTACATGTGTGAATGAATCGACCTGTTGCCTCCTAGTAGGCAGGAGTATGAGCTTGCTCTCATATCATTGCAAGCTCAGTGACTACACCGAAGACCTAAATGAAAGATTTAATCTAGATGATTAAGATAAATGATTGATTAACTACATGCAAAATGCAAATGCAGATTGTTTTTCATCCAAAGCTGATTAAGATTCATTTTAGAGGCACCAAATTGAAAAGTGAAAGATTCTTTTTAACAACACCAAATCAAAGTGTGCTCTAAGTTATGTTTGCATGCTTGAATAAAAGTAAACAAAAATATTAAATAAATGAAAGCTAAAACATGCAAGAAAGCTAAGATAAAACTGCAGTATAATAACTTTAATAAAAATTAGTATCCTTTGTGAAGGAAAAGAGTTTCTCTTTTACAAAAATTCTCTCAAATTGACAGTCGAGATCGAACAAAAAGAGTGGCTCAGATTCGATTGAAGAAGCACAATCCATGTGCAAGTGATTTGATTGGTCGAGAGAGTCAGTTGACTGAACTGACTGATCAGTTGTTTTGGAAACTTCCATATTCAATTTTCAGTTAACTAAAATGTTTCCAAAATGATAAACAGTGGAGAATCAGTTAACTGAGTGGAAGTAGATTGTTTCCATTTTGATAACCAGTCAACTGAATTTGATGATGGCATATGCATTTTTAATAATTTAATTGATTTTGAATGCACATTTATGTTTTTATAATTAATTTAATTCATTTTTTATTTAATTGACAATTTTTTTATTTTTACTTAATTAATATATCAGAATATCAATTAAATAATTAACATAAGATATATTTTCCAATGTAATGTGATTTTAGAAATTAATTAATTAATCAAGTAAGATGATTGATTAGGACCTAGGGTTTAGGTCAGATCAGTTTGAATTTGATGAATTGCATGTTTGATTTAGGACTTAGAATAATCAAGATTAGGATTTCTTGATTAATTGCTAAGATTGGGGGTCTAGGGTTTAGATGACCATTTTTAGGTGATTACATTTTCCCCTCTTTGAATTGATGTGCGATCAACACATTGATTCTAAGACTTGTTAGCGAGAAGACCCAGAATAGTATGATTTGAAGTGATGAAACCATTCTTTTGAAGAAGAAAATTGACTTTGATCTTGATTGGACGAAGATCGATCAAAAGATTAAACACAATGCTCAGTTTGATTTGAAGCGATGAAACTGAACATCTGTCAGGAACTCTTAAACCTTTTTGATTGGTTTGAATGAATAACCAGTTTGATTTGAAGTGATGAAATTTATTACCATTAAGAGATTTGATTAGCAAGAAAATTGACTTGATTTGAAGCGATGAAGCCAATTTGATCAATGTATCTGGTTTCAATAATGAATAGCCCATATAAGATCGATCTTGTCTGGTTTTGAGTGTATTCACCATTGTATAAGACCATTGATTAGGTTGCCTTGGATTTAAGATGATCTCAACTTGATTTGATGCGATGAAGCTGAGATGCCACAAGTGATGGCGTTTTGATTGAGGATGTGATCACTGGAGTGTTGATGTCCTGGTCCTGCTTCCTCGGGAGCAAAATCAAAATATGGCTAGCTGCCCCAGTGATGAGAAGCAATTTGATTGATTAGACAATTTAGGAAGAAACTAATTTGATTAGAAAGAGGTCCCACGTGGTTAGGATAGAATCTATACTTGATGAGAGGTCTGGTTTGACCAAGATTGACCAAAAGTAAGATACATGGATTGATTTAGAAGAAAAGAATGAGAGATTTATATTGGTTGTGCAAGTGGTCAAATTCAAATTTTGATTTCGATCCTGAAAATAGAATCAGGACAGTGGATTTAGCAAGGGGTGTCATGACCACTTGACGATGAGAAGACTGATCGATTAGAATCTTAGATCCTTCGCATTGGATAGAGATAAAGTTATTATGCTGATTTCAACACTATGCAGATGCAGATGCAGATGTAGATGCAGATGCAGATGTAGATGCAGATGCATATGTAGATGCAAGACTAACATGAATACTAGAACAAAGTTTGTAGTAAGGACATCCGTTCAGGTGGTTGTGATCAAGTCATTTTCTCAATTAAGGGGGCTCTCCCAATCCTTTCAAAGCAAGGTTTTCACCTTAACAATGTAGGGACTTTAATGCACCACTAGGGTACTAGAGGAGATTTTGGTTGCCACAATGAATTCACACCTATCCACTATGAGACTAATCACAATGACATTTTTTGTATACCGGTTCGGAAGGGCTTGGCTTTAGCCTGTTACCGGTTGGGAAATCCACTCTCACTGGCTCTGTTAAAGCACTCGAGAGGTAGCCACGCTAAAGGATTTGTATGGATTTCTCTTTCACCCAAGATCCATGAAGATGAAGGGAGAGGATATGTCCATGCAATTCCTAGGATTTACAAAACTAAAAGACACTTCAAGCAGAGTAAGAAAATGACAATAATGTTTCTGGATTTCTAATCATCCCAAAAGGGCGAGAGCATAGTTTCCTAACATTATTGTTATTCCTAAAATAGCAAACAAATATTTATTTTAAGAATTCTTGCATGTGGGTTCCTATTTTAAGAAATCAAAAATAAGATGCAAGCACAATTTTTTGTGTTCTATCGATCAAAGGCAACCTGCAAAACCAATTCGTGAGTAGTTTGTTTTTTATTCTTCTTTTTTAGCATCCTTCAAACCACTGTTATAAAAACCTTACCTATTCCCACACATAAAACCCACTATTATAAAAATTCATTAAAAAAAACAAAACACACATCTTGCCAATCCCACATGTTAGAAAATTAGGTTAGTCAAAGATAATATATCATTTGATAATCGAAAAACCTATTGTCATAAAAATCAGGTTCTAACCAGTCTACACTAAATCAATCATAACTTTTCAAAATATAAATAAAATTAATTCAAACCAATGGAAAATGAAATCTAACTCAAATACCTTTCCATAAATATAAACTTTGGATCTATATCATGTCATATGTGTACATACCAATAAAAACATCAGTCAGATTTCTAGAAAATCAGGTTTGACTAGTCTGTACTAAAATAACCATAATGTTTGCAAATCCAAACAAAATTAATTCAAACTAACGGAATCTGAAATCTACCTTAAATACCTTTCTATAAATATAAATTTTGGATCTGTATCATGTCATATGTGTATGTACCAATAAAAACATCAGTCGGATTTCTAGAAAATTAGATTTGACTATTATGCACTAAAATGACCATAACTTTGGTAAATCCAAACAAAATTAATTCATACCAATGGAATCTGAAAGATAACTCAAATACCTTTCTATAAATATAAATTTTGGATTTGTATCACATCGTATGTGTATGTACCAATAAAAATATCAGTCAGATTTCTGAAAAATCAGGTTTGACTAGTCTGCACTAAAATGACCATAACTTTTGCAAATCCAAACAAAATTAATTCAAACAAATGGCATCTGAAAGATACGCAAATACCTTTCTAGAAATATAAATTTTGGATCTATATCATGTCATAAGTAAATGTACCAATAAAAACATCAGTTGGATTTCTGGAAAAATAGCCCAGAGATTTATCACAAAACTCACAAAAATTAACCTTGTGGTCATGGGTTCGAGCCCCACAATGGGCACCAGAAATGTGCATGCTAAAAGTGGACCTCTCACTTAGAAGTACACTTCAACATACTCATTGTACTTCAGTTGCATACAGGAATGAATATGGATTCACTCATCTTGCATGTCTGAAAGAGTCGACCTGTTGCCTCCTAGTAGGCAGGAGTATGAGCTTGCTCTCAGATCATCGCAAGCTCAGTGACTACACCAAAGACCTAAATGAGGGATTTAAAAACTATGCTTAATGATCTAAGATAATTATGTAGATGCAGTTAATCCAAAGCTAATTAAGATTCAGTTTTAGAGCCCCAATTGAAGTGTGTAAGATTGATTTTAAAACACCAATTGAAATATGCTCTAAGATTAGATTTGCATGATTAACATAAAAGTAAACAACAATTAAAACTATGCTAAGAATGCAAGAAATCTAAGATGCAAATGCAGTATAATAAATTTAGATGAAAGATTGGGATCCTTTGTGAAGGAAAAGAGTTTCTCTTTTATAGAAATCTCTCTCAAATCGACGGTTGAGATCGAACAAAAAGAGTGGCTCAGATTCGATTGAAGAAGCACACTCCATGTGCAAGTGATTCGATTGGTTGAGAGAGTCAGTTGACTGAACTGACTGATCCGTTATTTTGGAAACTTCCAAAATCATTTCATAGTTAACTGAAATATTTCCAAAATGATAAACAGTGGAGAATCAGTTAACTGAGTTGAACTGGATTGTTTCCATTTTGATAAATCAGTTAACTGGATTTGATGATGTCATATTCATTTTTAATAAATTAATTGATTTTAGATGCACATTTATGTTTTTATAATTAATTTAATTCCTTTTTTATTTAATTGACAATTTTGTAATTTTTATTTAATTAATATATCAGAATATCAATTAAAAAATTAACATAAGATATATTTTCCAATGTAATGTGATTTTAGGAATTTATTAATTAATCAAGTAAGATGATCGATTAGGACCTAGGGTTTAGGTCAGATCAGTTTGAATTCGATGAATTGCATGTTTGATTTAGGACTTAGAATAATCAAGATTAGGGTTTCTTGATTAATTGCTAAGATTGAGGGTCTAAGGTTTAGATGACCATTTTTAGGTGATTACAAATAGAAGCTTCAAGCACTTCGGAGTTTGCATTCATTTGTTTTCCTTTCTTTGCTTGTACATTTTATTGGTTACATTTCAAGTTATTCATTTTAGTAGTTCTTGGGTATTGGATTTATATCATTGTAAAACTGGTGCTACTAACCCCCGCCTTTGGAAAGCTTGGGAGCCACGAATCACAAAAGAGGAGGCGTACAGAGGGAAAGTTCAAGAACAAGTATAGTTGTGTTTAATATCTCAATTTGAAGTTAAGAATTATGCAGAAGCTAGTATTTATGATCTTTGGATTAAAGCTATGCAAGAAGAGTTAGATCAAATTGAGTGTAACAAAACATTGGAACTTATTCCTAGAACTACAAATAAAAATGTAATTTGTGCTAAATGGTTTTTCAAAAATAAACTTGATGACAAAGGCAATGTAGTTAGAAACAAAGCTAGATTAGTGTGCAAATGGTATTCTCAAATTAAGGGTAATGATTTTGATGAAACCTGTGCACATGTGTCACAACTTGAAGCAATTAGGATGTTTCTAGCTTATTTTGTTTATTAAAAAATTAAAGTATATCAAATGGACATGAAAACAACTTTCTTGAATGGTGATTTAGAAGAAGAAGTTTACATGGAACAACCTAAAGTATTTATGTATGCAGGAAAGGAGGCATATGTTTATAGACCTAGAAAAGATTTATATGGTTTAAAACAAGATCCTAGAGCTTGGTGCTCTAAATTAGTTGCACATTTGAGTGAACAAGGTTTTACAAAAGGGTTTTTTATAGCAACTTGTATTTTAAAACAAATGAATATAATATTTTGTTTGTGGTTGTGTATGTAGATGATATTGTCTTCGGCAACAATGAAAATGATCTATGTTCTGAATTTCCTAAAATTATGACATCCAATATGTCAATTATAGGTGAACTTTCCTTTTTCTTGGGTTTGAAAGTTAATCAACTTGATAAGGGCATCTTTATCTCTCATACTAAATATCTTAAAAAAATGTTGCAAAAATTTCAAAGGAAGTGTGTAAACAAGTTAGTACACCCATGGAAACTAGCTGCAAACTCCAAAAGGATGTTGATCAACATGATATAGATCATACTCTCTATAGGTCTATGATTGGGTTTATTTTGTATTTAGCTACCACTAGACCTGATATTATGCACTCTATTTTTATGGCTTCAAGATTTAAGACATCACCAAAAGTGTCACATTTAAATGTTGTCAAGCACATTCTTAAATATATATCTTGTACTCTTGACTATGGTCTTTGGTATCCTAGGCATAATGATTTCACTCTTAGTGCATATACTGATTTTGATTAGGTAAGATGTCTTGATGAAATAAGAAGTACATCGGGTGGTGCCTTCTTTCTCAAAAACATATTAGTTGCATGGCATAGTAAGAAAAGAGAATCAATCACTCTATATATTTCTAAAGTTGAATACATTGTAGCAGTATCTTGTTTCACTCAAGTGCTCTAGATGAGACAGACTCTAAAAGATATTCAAATACTTGTTCCTAAACCTATATATACAATTCAACATTCTTGTACTAAACAAATTGATATCAGATATCATTTTCTTTGAGAAATATTTCTGGCAAATGAAATTGTTTTGGATCATGTATCTACAAAAGAACAAGTACATTGTAGACATTTTACTAAGACTTTATCTAAAGTGATTTTTGAAAACTTGAGAGAGATACTGGCAGTGTTTCCTCTCACTTCTCTGTCATAATCCCAATAGCATTTGAATGAGGGGGAAATTTTCTACTCTTGGTTATCCAAACCCATCATCACAATTTTTGAGATACCTTTTGATATCTCTCTAGTTTTCTACAACTCTTCATTTATTTTGAGTATTTTTAGATTCGGCATTGTTATCCTTAGTTTCATATCAGTTTGTTGGTTATCAGAATTTTATGTTAATCAAATTTTGATGCTCTCTTATTGCTCATTTTTTAGCAGGACTATTTACTCTTGTATATATTGATTATCATAGTTGATTATCATGATTGTAGTTATTTTGATGCTTATTTTGATATATTCAGCTTTATGATGTTACAGGGAAATTGCTCATGTACGAGTTCTTTTATTTTTCTCATGAGCTACAAGTATAGTTTTTTTTTTTTTTTGGTTTATCATGTTATTATACTTCATCCCCTCTCCTTTTTCCTTGATTCAAATAGGAAGAGAGGATTAGTGTCATATAATGATTAGTGGTTATAGTTTGCATAGTTTGAGCATATGGTTCCAAAAGGCAATTGCAATCTTGATTTCATAGCTGCATTATCATTCAAGATCTATTCAAATTCACTCTTCATTTTTTTTTTTATCATCATTAATGTATTTAGTTGGATCATGAGACATCTTCAGTTTGATAGAGTTGATCATCATATTCATTGATTAGTATTTCATTGATCAACATATTAATTTAGAAAGATGGTACTTTTAGCATACAGTTTATTATATACTTGATCAACACATATGGAACTTATAAATAGTTTATTTTGTGTTTTGGCTTCAAAATCAATTTATGCAAAATATAATGACATATCATGAGAAAATTCAATACATGCTTCAGTATTACAATCAGTTTTCTAAGTCCTTCCTTGACAATTTTATTGATCACAAACCATAAATATATTGAGTGTATCATTGTGGTAGTAGCATCATGGAAGATGGTATGTGGTTTTGAATCAACATTGTGTTTAAATTAAAGTCACTAAAGTGACTAAGGCATTTGAAGTGATTATTTTTTAAAAGTTTGAATCAGAATTAAGATTTTTTCTCATTTTGTGACTCATGGTTATCTTGTTCATATTCAAACCCTAGTTAAGGTATGTATTATATTCTTTTTTTCTTATTTCGTTTGCATTGAGTTAGAGTGATAGAAGAGTCCCAAGATTGGATTGCACTCACTCACCTAAGGTCTTAACTTTCCTTAGTCCACCTAGGATCCTAATTCCCTTCTAGAATCCACCAAAGCCTTGATTCTTCACACCCCAAGACTATTCTAACTCCACACTATGGTTTAGTTTCTTTGTGCCCAATCTTGAGAGTTTTCCACCATTGACATTGCTTTTTACCTCTATGCTTCCTTGGATGATTCCAAGTTCAATTCTTCCCAAACATTCATATAAGTTCTACAAAGGAAATATCCACCTTCAATACATCCTTTTGACATCTTTTGAATTCCATTTGAATGGTTCTTCTACACCAAAGTGATCGAGTTCCACCTTCACAATTCTTTGGAGCCTATTAGGCCTAGTAACCCTATTAGCCCTATCCAGAGGGTTTTTCTAATTTCTTGTCAAAAAATTCCACACAACCCTAAAAACTAAATCAGGAATCGGATACCCTTTTCCAATACCTTAAATATTTTCAAGGTTTTAGCTCCTCAACCTATCCGTGCACTACTTTCATGAAATGTAGGTATTTTAGGCCTATTTCAAGCATTGACAGTGACACACTGATTTTTTGCAAAAAATGTATCAAGATGGATTGGGTGGGATCTATTCTCATAGGAAGGGATCAATTAAACCCTAAGGCTCTTGGAACCACACTTTTTTTCTTCCCCTCATACACTCCCTTGTAATGGCACTTGATTCTTGCTCTATTATACCACTAATCAGATAGACATTGTTTGCCTAGGGAATAACTCTAAAAATAGTAGATCAACTCTTCAGGACTTATACTTGCATATATACACTTTACATAGGCTCCCCTAAAACATTCATCTTCCCTTAAGAGATTCCCATAGTTAGATTTCATGGGGGAGCCATGGAAACACAAACTACTCTAAATTGAACCAGCAGACTCCCTAAATCCTAAACAATTTATTAATGCTACTAAAATAACTCTAAAATGATTACTCAATGAATGAAAAATTCTTGTATCTACCCACTCAACACAAATATAACATTACATTAATTATTTAAATCCATCCAAATGCTCTGTAACTCAAATTTCTTGAATATATCTAACAACACAGAATTGCAGAGCTTCTTACTATTCAAAAACTTGCTTACAGTCACTCGTCTCTCGGGAAATGATCCATATACATCCTTAAGAATATTCTTCCATGTTTATAGGCCTTTTCCATTAATTTCCCACTCCTACAATGAGGGGAATCCAAATTTTTCAAGTTGCATGCAACATTTGCAAAAAGTTGCAAATGTTGTCATGACAACTTTTGAGCAACTTTTAGCATCTTTGCATTTATGCCTCCATCCTATCTTTTAGGGCCTTTAACCCATATGGTTCGATGAACCAACCTCATAAAATCCTAGAAAATCATCTTTATTACTATGCTAAGGTCTAGGACACATTTAGACCACATTTCCCATTTAGACCAAAACTAAGCAACAAAGTAACCTAACTATACTAGGTTGGATTAGACACTAACTATCTATCCACCTAGTAACACACCTTGCAAGACATCCTAAGGTCTAAAATAAACACACACACTAACTTGACCAAGGTCAGTTACAAGCTAAAATATCTAGGGTTTAGTAGGTAGCCTAGGTGCTCCTACACCATCCTCCCTAAGTGAAAGTTTTCAATCCATCCTTGGATTGAGTAAGTTAGGATCAATGCCAACCTTTTTGAATTCTGACTCATTTATCCATGTTGCATTTGCATCTAGTTGTCTTTTCCACTTCACTAAGTGTTCTTTGTAATCCTTCTTCCTATTTTTCTTGTAAATTCTGGATTCCAGTATGCATTCTACCTTCTTGACTAGTGTAGATAGAAAATGGAGTTCTTCTACCTCTTGGATGACCTCAGTCAAACTCTAATATGGATCAAGGATTGGTCCCTTGTATAGAACCAATTCTACAATGTTAAAGACAGGTTACAAGCCACTGTTCTCTGGTAACTCCACCTTGTAAGCATTTTCTCCATACTTGGCTAGTATAGTGCAGGGGCCAATTCTTCTCATCTATAACTTGTGTATTATTCCTTTCTGTAGTCTATCCTTGTTCATATGTACCATCACTAGACCCCAAACCTTGAATTGCACATCTCTCTTTCCTTCATCAACCTTACTCTTGATCTTCTCAGTGTTTTCAATCAGTGTCTTCCTGACTGTGTCATGAACTTCTTGCATAGCATATGCAAAGTTCTCAGTATATCCACTCCCTTTAACTCCATCCTTCAGTTCTCTAAGCTCATAAATTCCTATAGGGTGTAGACCATAGACAATTTCAAAAGGACTCTTACCAGTAGTCTTGTTCACAGTGTCATTGTAAGCATATTTAGCTTAACCGATGAGTTGGTCCCATGTCTAACCATACTCCTTTGTTAAGCATCTTAGGAGATTTCCAAGACTCATATTAACTACCTCTATTTGACCATCAGTCTAAGGATGGTATGCAGATCCAAAGGATAAGTTGGCGCCCAAATTTTTCCACAAAGTCTTCCAAAAGTGACTCATAAACTTGGTATCTCTGTGTGACATAATGCTCAAAGGCAATACATGTATTCTGAAAACATCTTTAAAGAAAAGAGAATCTATCTTACTGGCATCATTGGTTGTCTTTCATGGCACAAAGTGAGCCATTTTACTAAATCTGTCTACTATCACATAGACACTATCCATTCCCTTTGTCTAATCGGACAATCCAACCACAAAGTCCATGCTCAAGCATTCCCATGGTCTAGTTGGGATAGGAAGTGTTTGGTATGGTCCAGCATTAGTGGATGTTCCCTTGGCCTTCTGACACACAATGCAACACTCAACATATTCCTAATATCAACATTCATCTTTGGCCAAAAGTAAAATCTTTGAACAAGTTCTTGTGTCTTACTTGTTGAAATTATATTGAGATGTGTACTGAGAGGGGAGGGGAGAATCAGTACCTCTAAAAATTTTCTTTCTTAGCCCATTAACCCTTAATCATCAGTTTGCAAATTATCTTATCTAACTGTTCATCTTTCTTTATGCATATGCAATCATATCATAAGTTTTTTAGTATGTAGCCATAACAGAAACATTCATGAAAATAGATAACACATAACACAAGATATGATATCGCAGAAAACTTCTGTTAGGAAGTAAAAACTGTGGTGGGGATTGTTACCCACAAGACTTCACTATCTGCAGATAAGAAGGGATTGGTTAAGGCTTACAATTGGTCACTTCTGATGACCTACCCTATTAGGAGTATTACAGTGGAGACCTCTTAAGATCTACTTCGTTTGAAGCTTTAGCAACATTGTTAAGTGTGCACTCTGTTAAGAGATTTGTAAAGAACAGTTAAGTCCACCTTCTACAAAAATATTTTAGATGTGATGCACTTGTTAGAATGAAACTACATAAGTCTTTGATCTAATGATGTATGCAATCTTTAATTGCTGATAACAGATCCTATAAAGCTTCATACATATTAGTAATCATCCTTCCATGATTGAATAATACCTTTATCTGCTCATCAGTAGCCTCTGTGTGTTCTTGACAACTGATGTGATCTGTTTTTGAACTTTGCATGAATTCTGCCTTCTACTCCTTGGATGCTCTTTATGGCTATCAACAATAATGAATTCATCACTCACAATTGAGTTTGAACATCTATTTATACTAAATTTGTCTTAATTCTTGAATCATGCATCGCAAGTTAACTCTAGATCCAAGGTTTAAAACTTGACCTTGATCTTTAGTTAGATATGTTTTAGATCCATTAGGATGCATTAAAACATTTACATAAAGCTTTCTTGACCCTCAAGTTATGATTTAAAAAAAATAAAAACTCTATAAATAGAATTACATTGCTTTATCCATTGTGTAAAAATTAGATCCACTTTTTGTGGGTTCTTTAACTGACTGTCAGTTCTGACGGTCGGTTTTCTTGGTCGTTGGTGTTCCTTTCTTGAACTTGTCATTGGGTTTGCCTTTTCTATTCCTGTCAGGTTAGTTCTCAAAACTATGTCACCGGTAATGCTTGTGGTCACCGGTGATGCTTGTCAATTCCATACTTAGCATTTTTCTTGTGGCCTTTGTATTCTGTTGGGTATGCTTGTTGTTTGCTGGTAATGCTTGTAATCTATCGGTGATGCTTGTAGTTTGGCGGTAATGCTTTAGTCTGTCGGTGATCTCTGTCAATGTTTTTCACTAAGTGTACTAATGGAAAAATAATGTCATCAATCTCCCCCTTTGACATTAGTATCAAAAACATGATATGTGCAACATACTGAG
>MU226293.1:1304902-1317753 GCA_018584345.1 Thuja plicata
AGATCTACTTCATTTGAAGCTTTAGCAACACTGTTAAGTGTGCACTCTGTTAAGAGATTTGTAAAGAACGGTTAAGTCCACCTTCTACAAAAGGATTTTAGATGCGATGCACTTGTTAGAATGCAACGACATAAGTCTTTGATCTGATGATGTATGCAATCTTTAATTGCTGATAACAGATCCTATAAAGCTTCATACATATTAGTAATCATCCTTCCATGATTGAATAATACCTTTATCTGCTCATCGGTAGCCTCTGTGTGTTCTTGACAATTGATGTAATCTGTTTCTAAAATTTGCATGAATTCTGCCTTCTGCACCTTAGATGCTCTTTGTGGTTATCAACAACAATGAATTCATCACTCACAATTGAGTTTGAACATCTATTTATACTAAATTAGGCTCAATTTTTGAATCATGCATCGCAAGTTAACTCTAGATCCAAGGTTTACAACTTGACCTTGATCTTTAGTTAGATATGTTTTAGATCTGTTAGGATGCATTAAAACATTTACACAAATCTTGCTTGACCCTCAAGTTATTATTTAAAACAAATAAAAACTCTATAAATAGAATTACATTGCTTTATTTGTCGTGTAAAAATCAGATCCACTTTTTGCGGGTTCTTTAACTGACTGTCAGTTCTGATGGTCGGTTTTCTTGGTCATCGGTGTTCCTTTCTTGAACTTGTCGTCGGGTTTTCCTTTTCTATTCCTGTCGGGTTAGTTCTCAAAACTATGTCACCGGTAATGCTTGTGGTCGTTGGTGATGCTTGTCAATTCCATACTTAGCATTATTCTTGTGACCTTTGTATTCTGTCGGGTATGCTTGTTATTTTCCGGTAATGCTTGTAATCTGTCGGTGATGCTTGTAGTCTGGCGGTAATGCTTTAGTCTGTCGGTGATCTCTGTCAAAGTTTTTCACTAAGTGTACTAATGGAAAAATAATGTCATTGTTACTGACCCCAAAATGGCTACTCAATTCACCATTATGTTTCTCCTGAATCAAATTCTCCCTGATAGACCCTCTAGGGACACATAGTTGACTTCCTTTAAATAGGATATTACTTTGCAAAGTATATTCAAAATATTTACTATGAAAGCGGTTTTGATATTCTTGACATACCTTATAAATGTCTGCAAAGTCTTCATCATCACCATATAGATCTTTTAAGTTGTCTATTCCCATGCTCTATAGTTGGATCTCTTGGACAGTAAGGGATCTTCTACTCAAGGCATTTGCAACCTTATTATGCAATCCCTTTTTGTGTATGATTGCAGGTATTCAACCCACTTCATATGTTTATGACTCAATTTGTCTTGTGAGTTTAAGAAGCTCAAGGCTTGATTGTCTTAATAGACTATGAATTCCTTTGGAAGCAAGTAATTCCTCCATTTTCTCAGTGTCTAGACCAGAGCATACATCTCTAGGTCATAAGAAGAATACTTCTTCTTAGCTTCACTTATTTTATCAAAGTGGAAGACCACTGGTATTCCCTCTTGGCTTAAGATAGCTCCAATTGCCACATTGTTGGCATCACACTCCACTGTAAACAACTTTTCAAAACTTGGCAAGACCAAAATTGGTCGGGTTGCAATCTTCTTTTTCAGTATCTCAAAACCATGGTTAGCTTGTTCATTCCAAATAAACTTAGTCTTCATGCCTCCTTTAATAGTGTCCAACATAAGAGAATAGATTGCACTAAATTATTTAATAAACTTGCTATATTATTGTGCTAGGCCATGAAAAATTCTTACCTCAGTGTGTGTTCTTGGAGTATGCCAATTGATGATGGCCTCCACTTTTCTAGCATCCATCTTCAAGTTACCCTGAGATAGAAAAAAACCAAGGTACACTAACTTTGTCTTGATGAACTCACACTTTTCTAAGTTGATCCTACAACTTCTTAAAAACCAGTTCAAGGTATTTGAGGTGCTCTTCCCTTGTCTTAATATAGATGAGTATATCATCTAAGTAGACCACTATAAAATTTTCATTGTACTCTTTGAGTACCTCATTCATCAACCTCATGCATTTTGATGGGGCATTTGACAACCCAAATGGCATGACAAGCCACTCATATAGTCCTTTTGTAGTCTTGAAGGTTTTTTTCCACTCATCCCCTTAATTTACCTTGATTTGATGATAGCCACTCTTTAGGTTTATCTTTGTAAAATACCTTGATCCTCCTAGATAGTCGATTAGGTCTTCTATCCTAGGGATAGGGAACCTATACCTAATGGTGATCCTATTGATTTCTCTGGAGTCTGTACATAACCTCCAAGTTCCTCCATTTTTAGGTGCTAGGACTGTGGGTATGGCACAAGGGCTAATGCTCTTTCTTATAAGACCTTCTTCTAAGAGCTCTTGGATTTGTCTAGAAATCTCTTCATTCTGTTGGGGAGTCATTTTATAGGCTTCCTTATTGGGTAGGGTAGCTCCTGGTATTAGGTCTATCTGATAACTTATAGACCTCTTAGGGGGTAGGGTTTAAGGTTTTCCATCACTCATTATTCCTTCATACTTCACTAACATCTCTTGGACTTGTTTTGGTAGCTTTGTCCTCTTCTCTATTTTGTTTACAACTTCCTTTGGCTTTAACACCAGTGCAAATCCAACTCCTTCTCCTTCATCTAAAGTCTCTAAGAACTCTTTTTAACTCACCACGAGAACATTGGGACTAGTAGACATCAATTTTGCATCCTCCAATAGTGAATGGATTTTGTATGTCACATTGTCTTTCTTGAAGGAGTGTGAATTTTTCACTCTATCATGCATGGCCCTCCTATAAAATTTCCATGGTCTACCTAGGAAAAAGTGACATGCATCCATAGGTAAGACATCACACAAAACTTTATCCTTGTATCTCCCAATTGAGAATTCTACCCAAGCTTTCTCATTAACCAGGATATGTTGTCCTTTGTTTAGCCAAGTGACCTTATAAGGACTGGTGTGGGGTATCCTTGTCATTTTCAACTTACTGACTACCTCCTCTGACACTATGTTGTCAATTGACCCTGAGTCTATGATGACTCTACACACTTTGTCCATCATTTTACACTTTACTCTAAATAGTGATCTCCTTTGATTGAGTTCTTCCTTCACTGGCTCTTTGATTAGGGTTCTTCTCATCGTGAGATTCTCTCCCTCCTCTGATTCTAATGGCACTTCAGGGTTCTTGTTTCCACTTGTCTCCTCATGAACATAGTTCACTCTTTTGTCGCCTCCTTGAGAGGTACTTCCCTTCTCTAACACCTATATGTCGGATGTCCTAACTGATTATAGTGATAGCATTTCATATTGGAAAAATAGTTTCCTCTTCCTTGGCTAGTACCTCTTCCTCTATTGTTGGAGTTCCTTCCTCTACTTGAACTCCCTCTATTGAAGTTTCCTTCATACTGTTCAATGAGCTTAGTCTCTGCTTGACTTTTGGATTTAGAGTTTCTTCCTCCATAACCACTTCTTTGTACTCTAGTGTCTCTTCCTCTACCCCTTCCTCTTGAGGTGTTGGAATCTTGTTTCTTCTTCAACTTGTCTTCCACCTTGACAGCAATTTGGTGGCATTTCTGAGCTGTGTCTGGACTCAAAAGACTCATCTCATCTTGAATGGTCCATTTAAGTCCATTAAGGTACCTTGATACCTTCACCTTCTCATCCTTTTCTACTCTTGACCTTATACAAAGTCTCTAAAATTCTTCGGTGTATGAATTGACATCTAGGTCCTTCTACCTTAGACCTTTTCTTCTCTTGTGCAATTGAATTTCATAATCCTCAAGGATGTAAGCATCTCTGACTCTTGCTACCATCCTTCCATGAAGAAATGGGCCTTTTCCTTTCCTTCTCCCTCTCATCTTGGATTAATTTCCACCAAGTGGGAGTGGACCCTCTCAATCTAGCTTTTGCAACCTTCACCTTTTTGAGCCTCTATGATTCCATCACACTCTAAATGGTTTTCTATTCCTTCTATCCAATCAAGGACTACCTTTGGTTCCATTTTTCCACTGAAAATGGGAACTCCTTCCAATGCTTTGAAACTCATAGCCTTTAGGGATTTTAGGAATGGTTCTTGGTGAAGGATAGGATCAGCTTCAAGTACTTCATCTTCAATGGCAATGTCTTTGCCTTTCCCTTCCATTATGTCCTTCACTTCATCTGGTTTCACATCAACTTCATCCACTTTTTTCTCCAATTGAGCCAACCTATCTCAGAGTAATATATTCTCCTCCTCTTGTTCATCTAACTTCTTTGCTAATTCAGCATTAGTCACCATTTTATACTCTCCAATGGAATCCTCTGGTTGTAACATTAACCACAAGCCTGATCAAAAGTATACTTTGATACAACTCTGATAGAAGAGTCCCAAGATCGGATTACACTCACTCACCTAAGGTCTTAACTTGCCTTAGTCCACCTAGGCTCCTAATTCCCTTCTATAATCCACCAAATCCTTGAGTCTTCACACCCCAAGACTATTCTAACTCCACACTATGAGTTAGTTGTTTTGTGCCCAATCTTGAGAGTTTTCCACCATTGACATTGTTCTTTACATTTATGCTTCCTTGGATGATTCCAAGTTCAATTCATCCCAAACATTCATACAAGTGCTAAAAAGGAAATATCCAGCTTTAAGACATAATTTTGACATCTTTTTAATCCCATTTGAATGGGTCTTCTACACAAAATTGATCGAGTTCCACCTTCACAATGCTTTGGAGCCTATTAGGCCTAGTAGCCCTATTAGCCCTATCCAGTGGGTTTTTTAGGTTTCTTGTCAAAAACTTCCACACAACCCTAAAAAATAACTCAGGACTCAGATACTCTTTTCCAAGACCTTAAATATTTTCAAGGTTTTATCTCCTTAACCCATCCGTACACTACTATCCCAAAATGTAGGTCTTTTAGGTCTAATTTCAAGCATTGACAGTGACACACTGATTTCTTGCTAAAAATGTGTCAAGATGGATTGGGTAGGATCTAGGCTCATAGGAAGGGATAATTTAAACCCTAAGGCTCTTGGAACCATGTTTATTTTCTTCCCCTCACACACTCCCTTTCAATGGCACTTGATTCTTGCTCTGTTATACCACTAACCGGACAGACATTGTTCGCCTAGGGAATAACTCTAAAAATAGTAGCTTGACTCTTCAGGACCTATACTTGCATATATACACTGTACATAGGATCCCCTAAAATATGCATCTACCCTTAAGAGATTCCCACAGTTAGATTTCATGGGGGAGCCATGAAAACACAAACTACTCTAAACTGAACCAGCAAACTCCCTAAATCCTAAACAATTTATTAATGCTACTAAACTAACTCTGCAGTGCTTACTCAATGAATGAAAAAGTATTGTATCTACCCACTCAACACAAATCTAACATTACATCGATCATTTAAATCCATCCAAATTCTCTATAACTCAAAATGCTTGAATATATCTAACAACACATAATTGCAGAGCTTCTTACTATTCAAAAACTTGCTTACAATCACTCTTCTCTCAGGAAATGAGCCACATACATCCTTAAGATGTTTCTTCCATGTTTATAGGCCTTGTCCATTAAGGCATACTTTTAGCATCTTTTCATTTATGCCTCCATCCTATCTTTTAGGGCCTCTAACCCATATGGTTCGATGAACCAACCTCATAAAAGCCTAGAAAGGCATCTTTCTTACTATGCTAAGGTCTAGGACACATTTAGACCACATTTCCCATTTAGACCAAAACTAAGAAACAAAGTAACCTAACTATACTAGGTTGGATTAGACACTAACTATCTATCCACCTAGTAACACACCTTGCAAGACCTCCTAAGGTCTAAAATAAACACACACACTGACTTGGCCAAGGTCAGTTACAAGCCAAAACACCTAGAGTTTAGTAGGTAGCCTAGGTGAACCTGCACCTTAGAGATGATGGGTTTCATTTGAAACCCTATCTTGAAGGAGCTAGTGCACAACATTTCAATGATATTTATGTGTATTCTTGATGACAAAAAAGGTTGGAAGTTGAAAAATGGTTTTGAGGAGGATGAAGGCATTTTGTAAGATCATATTTTTGAAGATATTTTTGCAAAGATCACGGGGTTTGAATCTCTTTCAATCTACACATTTTTTTGTCTATTGTCCCCTGCCTAAATTCTGGTATTATGTTTTGATCAGTTTTTTTTAAGTCATTAACCATGTTTTGGGTTGTGTCTATGGTAAAAAGGGATTATTCTTTGATAGTTGCATAATATTTTATGTTACTCTAAAATTCATTTAGTTATAGTCTATATTGGGTTTCACTTTCAAATTAGAGTTAAGAGCTTTTTCTCATTTTGTGAGTCATGGGTATCTTGTTCATATTCAAACCCTAGTTAATATTCAGTTTTTTATTATTATCATCATTGATGTATTCAGTTGGATCAGGGGACATATTCAGTTTGATAGAGTTGATAATCATATTCTTTGATTAGTATTTCATTGATCAACATATTAAGTTAGAAATATGTTACTTTTAGCATACAGCTAATTATATACTTGATCAGCACATATGACACTTATAAATACTCCAATTTATGTTTTGTGATTCAAAATCAGTTTATGCAAAATACAAGGACATGTCATGAGAAAATTCAATACATACTTTGGTATTACAATCTATTTTCTAAGTCCTTCCTTAATAGTTTTATTGATCACAAACCATAAACATATTGAGTTTATCATTGTGACAATGTCATCATGGAAGATGATATGTGGTTTTGAATCAACATTGTGTTTAAATTAAAGTCACTAAAGTGACTAAGGTAGTTTAGGTGATTATGTTTTAAAAGTTTAAAATTAAGCATGCCTTTGGGTCGCTTATGATTGAAGTGTTGTAAATAACAAAACACATAGAACTTCATGCTAAAGTTGTGGTGTATATTTGATATAAATTAAAAGAGAAACATTATATTAAGCTCATTATGTGAAAAGACACGCCTTAATTTATGGCATGTAAAGCAGCGACATAATCCTTATTTGTATCTTTGAGTTTATGAGTTAGAGATGATAGGTTTCATTTGAAACCATAGATCAAATGAGCTAGGGCACGATATTTCAATGATAGTTATGTGTATTATTGATGACGAAAAAGGTTGATGGTTGCATAATGGTTTTGAGGAGGATGAAAGCAATTTGTAAGATAAATTTTTTGAAGATCTTTTTACAGAGATCGTGGGGTTTGAATCTCTTTCAATCTATAGGTGTTTTTTATAATTAAGGAAACACACACAACTGAGAGGAGGCTGAATTTTTTGTGACCCAAAACCTCAAACCATTAACTAACTTATGAACTTAATCTCATATCTGAATGATAAACATGAATGCAAGATCATAACACAACAATCAACACATAACACCAAGATTTTTGACATGGAAACTCGGTTAAGGGATAAAACACGGTGCAGATCAAGCCCACAAGATGAATGTACTCTATTAGAAGCACTATACCATATTAGGATTATTACAAAGGGGAATGCACATGCATTTAGGCACACTTCCAAGAGTTCACTGGTCAAATCCAACAAGGGCTTCAACCCCATTAAGTCTCACTACCTTACAAAAATATCTGATTAAAATTCACAATGGACAATAGTCAGTCTCTCATGAACTGACTGAAATCATCTTTGATTATTCCAATACAATTCCAATGAAGTGCATCAAATCTCTACCTTAATTATAGATTACATGCATACCTTTTCTCAATCCATTTTTATACTCTCTCACACTTTTCCATTCACAAATGAATACATCTTTTATACATTACATCAAATTTATTTCAACTAGGTCGGCTAGGGACCTAATTACAAAATATTAATTCATTACAAATTAATACATAATGAAATCCATTGAATGTCAGTGAAGACATAGAAATTATCAATAACAATATCCTTGAACATGTCCCAAACTCATAAATTACACCACGATCCTTCGCAACATGCTACACCACCATGTCAGCCAAGAACAATTAAGAACAACAACATGCCACATGAAAGTTACCAAATATGATCACATAACCCAATTCAATGCACCAACACAAATAGGACATGATCTAGAAACATTAGCAAGTAACATGAAATGCTAAAACATCAATAGGAACAACTTTGTCTCATAATTCACACTTATCTTTGCACTGTTCACCAGGAATACTAATCAACAACCACTATCATAATAGAAAAATAACTTTCCAAAATCCAAATCACAAACTAATAAAGTTGAGGACACACATCCAAGTCATCAACTCACCACTATGTTAGCAATCAAGAATATTGCATTATCAATCCACACCGATCAAATAAAAGAATCTCTATCTCTTCCTGAACAACCAAAATACCATAGATTGGTAAATCCTTCATAGCTCACTCAAATTTGTTATCTCTATTAGATATATTTTGTTGTCATTATTTTATGTCAAAGTCATAGAGTCAAGAAGAACTAGTCAGTGAAAGGAGTTAGTCGTATATTTGACTAGTCAGAAATTCACACTGAGCTAGTAGGTGAAGTCATACATAAGAGAGAAGTTGATATAAGCACAAAGAGTTAAAGATGGAGTATCGAGAGTCTACAATTACCGAGTGTTACATTACATCGAATGCAGTGAAGGACACCGAGTGGATAATCACTGAGTACTGAAGTTATTATAACCAAGTTGAAGGAGTTACTCAACCGAGTTAGACAACTAATCATAAACATGATCATATCACATTTAATGCTTTGTCATAGCATTAATTACATTAATACAAGAATTATAACATTTTTTACATGATCAATGATTCAAATAAATTAGAGTGAAGATCTAAGGCATAGATCAAGCGGCAAAATAAATTTTTCTAGTACCGAGGTAAAAGTGACATGGTCACCGAGCGGAAAAGAAGATCTAACGGATAAGAATGATTCAGAGAAACCTAACACATAAGATTAAGAGGTATAAACTTTTATATATAATGGATGATTTATAGAGAAGAGAGCACCAAAAAGATTGATATTGTTGAAGAATTTGTTAAGAGTTATTGTTATTGCTGAGAAATTTAAAGGTGTTATTTGAAGAACAAAGAGAAGATCAGAGAGCACCAAGCAGAAATTTAGCTACAGCAGAGCATAATAGAGTAGCGTTACAGTTTGAGATTAAGGTAACACATATCAGAGCACATAGAGTCTAAACATCATTTACATTTGATGCATTTTTATAGACATTGTTGAGTTATTGATACTATTGTATTAAGAGCTTTAAATCCCAATATTGGGTAGATATTAACTAGTTGTTTCTTATATTTGTAAATCCTTTAACATGGTACATCTCTAAGTGTATATTTTGTAAAAATCCTCTAACTAGGTAGACCTAACAAGTCTTTTTTATACTCTTAACCGGATAAGCTATCAAAATAGCTAAACATTGTAAGCTCTAACTGAGCACCCTTTATACTGTGGTTAGTGAAGGTTGTGTGTGTCATCCCCACCACATTTTTGTCCTCTAACCAAGGATTTATATGTTACCAAATCATGGTGTTATGATTTCTATTGTTTATTGATTTGATGTGATGTTTTATAAGCTTTATTTTACTTTCATTTCAAAGTTATGAACTCGGAAAACATCAAGCAGAAGTATATGGTTTATAGGTAGTTTCAGTTATAAAGATTTTAGTGGTACTGATTCACCCCTCCCCTCTCAATCCTAACTTTCCATAGTCATTCCAAAAATTGGTATCAAATCTTCTACTCTTGATTTAAATGGTTTGACCACCTGAGAGTTAAAGATCTTAGTCCTAGAAAAATTTTGGAAACTCAAAAGGATTAATGCCCTTGAATCTGAGTAGGAAAGTGCAAGAGATTTAATCATTGATCTGAAAAAAGAAAATTGAGAAGTCTCTAAGGATTAGAAGGAAAATATATGATGAATTGAAGGTTTCACAAGAACAAGTTGGTACACTTGAGACAACATCTAAAAGAAGTGTAACTGATGAGTCAGAATTAGCTATAAGAGAACTACTAGAAAATAATGATTCACTTACCGAGTAGTTGGAACTAATGAAGATAGATCTTGAAACCAACATGATAAGAATGACCAAATTGATTAAAGGAAAAAGGACTGTTGAAGATGAAAAGAAAATGGAAAAAGATGACAAAAGACAAGTTGAAATTAGGTTAAATAAGAAAGATAATGAGATTATGAGAATGACCCAAGTTCACTATGATATGACCAACCAACTTCTGAATGCAAATCAAGATAACACAAGAAAGGATTTTGAGAACCAAGCACTGAAATTTTAGATTAAAAGAAGGAATCAAAGATTGAAAGCTGAGAAGGATGTAAATGAAATACTAAAAAGAAATGAAGAATCACTAAAACCTTTGGACCAGCAATTCAAGAATCAGAAGAAAAGGAATGAAAAAATAGGAATTGGATTCAAAGAGAACAACACTACCAAGAAAAGAGAATCATCTAATACATATAAATATCAAGGTACTATACCCCCACCGAAACAAATGAATCCAAGTTGTAATTATTGTGGGAATCCTGGACACTCTACTAATGTTTGCAGAAGAAGGAAAGGTAATATACCGAGTACACCTAATTTTGATGGTTATTGCTTTAGATGCAATAGGTATGGACATCAAGATTTTGAATGCAGAACTGATCTTGCTAACAACACAAGGAAACCTAAATTTGATGGTTACTACAAAAATTGCAATAAGTATGGACACCAAGCTGAAGAATGTAGAACAAATAAAAGAAATGCCAAGTGGAAGCCTAGTCGAGAGAATTCTAATACTAATCGAGCAGGAACATATATACCTTGGGACTATAATACAAGAATTTAATGTTTATCATGTCGAAGGTATGGACACATTGCTGCAAATTTCATGTTGATGCATGGAAGAAATAATCGAAGAGCATGGAGGAACCCCGACATGGCATGTTTTCATTGTCATAAGGTAGGACACCTAGCAAGAAATTGCAGATACTAGGGAGATGCACCGACTGAAGATGAATCTACAGTGAAAGCACCAACTAGTATTGATGAAATAAAAGAAAAAATGAACAAAACTTGGAGGAGAAAGACTCGGGATAATGGAACATCATTCGGAACCACAGACAACACCATCTCTACCATGTTGGTTGCCACAAGCTCCAGCTAATTAGTGTGATGTATGTAGGAACTGCATCCTTATTATAAATATTACTTTAGTTCCTAAGCATTAAAGTTAAGATCCATATCAACATATTAAGATGTATTTGGATAAGTTGTGAAATTTTTGGATGAACATTTTTATATATGGTTTTTTTTTTTTACTCGGTAAAGCAGAGTAACTATTTAGTTGATATAAAGGTAAAAGGGGACTTGTAAAGTGCATTTACTAAAAATAATTTGAGCCATTAGAAACCCTAATCATGGGAAACCTATAAATAGGTCAACTTGTTATTTATTTTGAACCTAAAATTTTCGAAAGAGTATTGAGTATATTGTAGAGCGATTATTTTGTTGAGAATTCAAGCGATTTCAAGGTAATTCTGAATCTTTGTAAGAACATTGTGATACATTTATGAGATAATTATTGTACACCAAGTTTTGTTTGCAAAGTTGAGTATTATCAAGCGTGCCCTAGTTTGTTCAAGCGATACATTTAAAAGTGATCATGGAACCTAGGATGCAAACACTAGTTCTAGTGAAGAACATCAAACTAGTGAACCCTAAATACAATTTGCCCCAAGCTATAGCCATTGAAATTGACATAACAAGAGCATTATCTTCAATACTATTGTGAGTTCTTTTGATTGAAGATGTATGCACATTTATTCATTGCAAAATCAAAGATTTGTGTGAAGTTGAGATTGATGCTTCATTCAGTAAGTTATGTGTGAATGAAAAAGTCAAGGATGAGCACACCCATCTGGAAACAAAAGGATTGGTTCATGATATACATTTACTGAGGGTATTCAGGCCCGAAAGGGTAAGGATGGTACTCAGCCGAGTACATGACTAGTTTATGTAGTTGGATGAACTGATTAAGATAACTAAGGATGTGTTGCACATCATCACTGGATTCCCTATTCGAGACAGACCCAAGGCGATTAAGAAAATTGACAAGGGTAAGCTCACCGAGCTAACCAAGGCACAATGGGATGGTAGAGGAATGAGAATATCTACTGTGACTGATCCTGAGTTAAGGTATGTATGCAACATCATATCTTATCGAGTGTTTCAATCATTCCGAGTGGATAGTGTACCATGTGGAGCAATTGATATAGCATACAAGATAGTGAATACAAGACTAGAGATAGATCTTTGTGAACTTTTTTTGAAGCAGATATAAGACAACATGAACACAAATAGAAAGGAAAAGACCAACACTTTGAAATTTGGTTCATTGTTGGTATGTATTTTCTTTTACTACCAGAATTCATTTCCCTCCATTGGAGATGTAGTTTGGAAAACTGATAGGCCAGTCATATATCAGATACATGAGTATATAGAAAGTCTAGGAGACAATTTTGATGATACCATGTCTAATTACTGTCTAAAATTCCAAGCTAGAATGCATAAAAGATACAGAGTTCCACCTCAACTAATTACTAAATATCAGGATAACATATGTTTTGAAGTAGATATTGATGTCTGTATAATTAAGGTTGTTGAACTGAGAGTTGAATGGTATATTGGTATTGGTTCAAAAAATATTGAAGCTTTATTAGCTAAAAAAATTAACCCTATTGAAAGGAGGTATAACACTTAAGAGGAAGTCAAAGATAAAATCAAGAAAGTATATTGGTACCTAGGTCAATTAAGAAAGCAAGTAAAATGATTAATGTTTTATCAAAGACTCTT
>MU226293.1:1320482-1347008 GCA_018584345.1 Thuja plicata
AGATATTTGTTACAACCTAAAGAGAACAAAGTTGCAGAGATAGTTCAACCAAAAGGAAAGATTTATGAGAGAACCAAAGGCAAGAAACAACCTACTAGAAAAAGGAGAAGGTTACTACTAGGTAATGAGAGTGAAATTGAGACTGATGATCCTAATAAATCTATACTAGTGTAGAGCTCTCATGAGTTCCACAAAGTCTTCATGATTTTCTGCATGGATTAAATAAATCAGGAGGATTTGGAGGTTTTAGGCAAGTAAAATATTTGAATAGGAATGAAGAAGATAAGAAAAAGATTGAAGATGCAGTTGTGATAACTTTAATGAGATACATAGTGACACCTATAGAACTTGCAGATAAGCTACCAGAAGAACTATAAAATAAAATTGATGCAAGCTGGAAATATGCAATTAATGCAGAAAAGGAAATGAGAGAGAGATCTCTTGTACATACTATTCCCAACCTGGCACCATATGAAATTGCAGAAGCATTGAAGAAACATTCAAATAAATTTCTAGTCAAGGGAAGATTCCTAAGGATAATGAATGGAACCTATATTCAGTAGACAAGGATATAGCTACAAAATAAAAAGAAATATTTCAAATAGATGATACTGAGAAACATGAAGTAGAGAGGAGTCAAGGTGAAACAATTACTGATCGGGTGAAGGAAATCACAAAGCAAATAGATCCTATTGATCTTACTACTGTTAATGTAGACATTATCATTGAAGACTTACCTGGGGAAGAAGATCCAACAAGGAAGATATCAAGAGATGATGATGTAATGGATGTACAAGTACAGGACACCGATTGCATGGATGTTGATTACACATCATTGCAAACTACCAAACTGATAATTGAGCAAGTACTCAGTTACAACAATATACAAGATATTGCTACTGACACTACACCAGCTACACACACTATAGAAACTGAGACACCTATAGATATAGATAAGGTAAAGGTTGATGAATCTACGACCACCGAGACTGAACAAAAAAAGAGCATCGAGTCAGTTCTTCCTACTAACACCGAGGATGGAAACATTAAGAGCCACCTGCCGACCCTATCAATGTACGAAAAACACCAGAATCACAAAGTGAAATGTAGCAGGAATCAAATCTTAAGGAAAAGACTGAAGAAATATAGAAGGATGAATAGAAAGAAGAAGAGAAACCCCTAGAAGAAGTAAAAGAAGAAGAAAGCATGGTTGGTACACGTCCTGAGTCACCTGATGCAACTAAGGCATCACATTCCAAACACTCTAGTGATGAGAGAAGATTGATTGAGAAAAAGAAGAGCAAAAAGAAGAAGCAAGTCATTGATTTGAGTAAGCCAATCATCATACCAAAGGGAGAACCAAATATGATGAAGCCCAAATAATTACGTATTTATGTTGAGATTATAACTCAAAAGGTTGAACATGATAAGCTATTGGCAAAGAAGAAAAAGGTAGACATCTTAGAAGATGTAAAGGAGGTTTTCTGAGAAATTGTTCCTGAAGTTACAATTGATGAATATGAACACCTACTAGACCAAGTTGGTAATTAAGTCCAACAAATCAAATGACCAAATAAGGACATGACCGAATACATGTTAAAGATTCAAAAGGAGTCTATGGAAAAGAATTTGATGGAAGACTTATTGAAATAAACTAATTTAGATAAGGTAACTCTTTCCGAGTTATGTACATATATTGAAAACAAACTCACATCCATCATAGAATTGTTTCAAAAGTTTTGTATTCTTTCAAAATTTACTGTTGAAATTAAGAAGAAGGAAGAAGATATTGAAAGAGAGCTGACTGAGAAGTTTAAGTAGTTAACTAATGAGCCTGGAGCATTCCAGACTTACTACTCAAAAATTCAAGAACTCATGGGAGTTCAACTTTCATTGAGACAAGAGGAAGATAAGCTTAGATTGGAATTACTTGAACTACAAGCATTATTGATGCCCCATATCAAATCAATGTAGATATACCTGAAGAAATCCAAAGACTTAGTCGATTATCCAAATATTAGCTCACTAGACAGTATTGTTATCTTAGCTGCAGATATTACCGAGTACATTTTTATACTTCAAAATCTCTGAAACACATGGGAGACTGTACTTTCAAGCATACAATAGAAGTATAAACATCTTTTTTGATAAATAAGTTTTACTTTTTGTAGATTTTGTTAAAAAAAGGGGGATAGTTACTATATATATTCATAGTCAAAAGCAAAAAAAGTATGTATGTGGAAAATGCAAAAAAGATATGTATAGAGTGTAACATCTCAGGGGGTGTTACAAATTTTGATGACTTTGAAATTTTTTGTCAAAATGCCTAACTAATGCCAAAGGGAGAGATTCTTATCTCTATTATATATATTTCATTATCATTAGTTTATGTCAAATTCATAGAGTCAAGAAGAACCAGTTGGTGAAAGGAGTTAGTCATATATTTGACTATTCAGCAATTCACACTGAGCCAGCCAGTAAAATCATACATAAGAGAGAATTTAGTATAAGCGTAAAGAGTTGAAGACTGAGTATTGAGCATCTACAGTTAACAAGTGTTACATTACACTGAATGCAATGAAGGAAACCGAGTGGATAATCACCAATTATTGAAGTTCTTATAACCGATTTGAAGGAGTTACTCAACTGAGTTAGATAGCTAATCATAAACGCAATCAAATCACATTTAATGCTTTTTCATAGCATTAATTACATTACTATAAGCATTTATAATAGTTTTTTACATGATCAATGATTCAAATAAATCAGAGTGAAGATCTAACACATAGATCAAGCAGCAAAAGAAAGTTTTCTAGTACCAAGAAAAACAACAAGTGCCGAGGTAAAAGTGGCATGGTCACCGAGCGGAAAAGAAGATCTAACGAATAAGAACGATTCACAACAACCTAATGCATAATATTAAGAGGCATAAACTCTTATATATAATAGATTATTTATAGAGAAGAGAGCACCGAAAAGGTTAACATTGTTGTAGAAGTTGTTAAGAGTTATTGTAATTACTGAGAAAGTTAAAGGAGTTATTTGAAGAACGAAGAGCAGAATAGAGAGCACTGAGAAAAAATTTAGCTATAGAAGAGCAGAATAGAGTAGTGTTATAGTTCGAGATTAAGGTAACACATATTAGAACACATAAAATTTGAACAACATTTACATTTGATGCATTTTTACAGATATTATTGAGTTATTGATACTATTGTATTAAGAGATTTAAATCCCAATATTGGGTAGATCTTAACCAATCTTATATTTGTAAATCCTTAAACAGGGTACATCTCTAAGTGTAGAGTTTTTAAAAATCCTCTAACCAAGTAGACCTAACAAGTCTTTTGTATACTCTTAACTGAGTAAGCTATCAAAATGGCTAAACATTGTAAGCTCTAACTGAGCACCCTTTATATTGTAGTTAGTGAAGGTTGTGGGTATCATCCCCACTGCAATTTTTTCCTCTAACCAGGGATTTTTGCATTACCAAATCATGTTTTTATGAGTTCTATTGTTTATTGATTTGATGTGATGTTTTATAAGCTTTATATTACTTTCATTTCAAAGTTATGTACTCTTAAAACAGCAAGCAACAGTATATGGTCTATAGGCAGTTCAGTTATAAATTTTTTAGTTGTACTAATTCACCCCTCCCCTCTCAGTCCCAACTTTTCATAGTCATTCCAACAAAATCATCATGTGAACCTATGTAAGTTGACATAGATCAACTAAATACATCAATGTAACCATTTGTACCTTCGTAGCATCTGATATTCAATACAATATCAATACCAAAGTAATCTTCTCACTGAACATCTCAGAAATACACAAAAATATTAAAACCAACAATAGGATTATGTTGACATCAATGTAAACATATATATGTACAATATCAACCAATATCACAACAATCTCCCCCTTTGGCATTGATGGAAACATATTATGTGTAAAATAAAATCAATGCACAAAGAAACCATATCAACAGTACTACCAGCAATATTCACAATATCTTTCAAAATCTCTCTAACAAACCTTCTCAATAAGTAAATAATTTCTCTCCATATACAAACTCTCTCTCCCCATTCATATACCCTATTTTTCATATCTCTCCCTTAGTCTCGTACTTTTTTTTCACATAACTCTCTCTCCCCCTTTGACATCAATGAGAAAGGTGCATATATGCACTAAATCAAAAAATCTGAACATCTGACTCATTAAGATAACTACCCCCCTGAGTAGTGATACAAAGTGGAGCCAAGTAGTACTGGAATTGATCCCAATCACAAACTTATCAATCCTCCTAGCCCTTAAGACACAATAGGCTTACTCTTGGATCATTTTGTATAAAGACCCTTTAGGGAAGTCATCTGGTTCTTCTTTAAGTTTCTTCAAATCCATTTTTCATGCTAGAATATCTCCTCAACAATCCATACACACTAGACTAGTGGGCCCCCAAACTTCAAGTCAACATTTCTCACAAGAACTTCTTCATTCACATGAACCAATGTACAATACCTTCATGATTCACCATAGGAAGTGGAAATGGATCTTTTTTATTGATAATATGCAATTTAGGACCATTGATGGACTTCCATAAAGTTTTATTGTTCATAAGTATCAAATTGTCATCTTAGGCTTAGTAGGACATTGTTCATAAGTATCAAATTGTCATCTTAGGCTTAGTAGGACAGACTTGTCTAGTAGCCCTGGGAATGGGGTTTTTCAACCTTAACTTTTATAACTTCCAAATGATCACCTTGAAAACCCACACTTTTGAATACACTTTTGGGAGATATTCCAAACTCCAAAGATTTGGTTTCCAACTAGAATTTTATGCTTCCCTAACATCTCTAAGGACGGGAGACCTAATAGGACTAATTAGGCCTGGTTATTGAAGAAAGTACTCAAATGGGTTCTCCAAACCAAACCAATTCCAAGGAAAGGTCTTTCTACACCTAATAACACCTAATCCAAAACAAAATTATTTCTATCCACTCCCTATAGATCCTTGTGCATTAAATATCAATAAACTATCACCGAGCACATAAGGGATACTCAAATAGGGATTTTTAGAAAAAAACACAAGAAAAAATCTAATCCCTCTATCCTTGTGGGATCATATATTTCCCTACCCCTACTTTCATTCCTCCCATGGTCGTGAGATTCCACTGGTGGGTTTTGAAGTTAGGGGCTCATCTTCAGAACCTAGGTTATGCAGAGCTCCAATACCAGTCTATGCAAAAACAATTATTTCTCTCTTCAACCTGCATAAATCCAAATCAAATCAACTGCATTCAAACCATAAAAAATCTACAATTCCACCATTAAGAAACAAAACTACTTCCAATCCAAATGCAATTTGAAAGGTACATAAACAAAGACAATTATCCATAAAAATAGTTTTTATTTCCTTCAAGTTTTCCACCAATTTTTACATTCATGAATAGAAACTATTATTTCATCATTCATGGCCTTATATTTCCTCAACCCAACACCCATAACCAATTTTCAAAATTTTAGGACCCCTGGGGAGGTTGTAGCAACTTTTCATAAAAAGTTGCAAAAATTGCTAAGCAACCTTTTGCAAGATTGCAACATTTTTGCAATTTTTCTTTTCCTAACTATATAGAAACCCTAAAGAATTTTAATGAGTTAATTTTCACTCAAAACAACCTAAGACGCCTAGAAATTCAAAAAACTTTTAAATCTTTCCCTTTGACCAAGTTTGACCACAAGGCTTATAAGTGCACCTTGGGCCAACTAGTCTTACAAATGGGCCTTTATTACATTAAAGGGATCCAATGATCCTTAAGGTATCTTAGGCCTATCAAACACATTTTGTGACATCTTAGGAGGGTTTATCCTACACCACACTCCCCTGGTTTTCAAAACTCAAGTTCCTACTTGAGATTAACTCTTCTAATGTAGTGTCATGCTTAGTTATGGTCTACTCATCCATCCATGTGGAATCTAGATTAGGTAAGCCTTTCCATTTGACCAGATAGTGCTTATAGGTGTTCCTCCTAGTCTATTTTACAACCTTGGTGTCCAAGATCTTCTCCAATTGTATTGGTTGGCTCAGAGGGAGATCATTAAGCCATTATACCTGTTCATCATCATTATCCTACAAAGAAACATCAGAACCTGCATCACCCTTCAAAGGAGTGAGATCAGATACATTGAAAATTGGAGAAATAACAACAACAGGGGGGAGGGAGATTTCATAAGTATTTTCTCCAAATTTATGGATGATTTTGAAAGGGCCTATCTTCCTCATCTACAACTTGGTGTGTTTTCCTTTAGGTAGCCTCCCCTTCTGAAGGTATGCCCATACTTTGTCTCCCACTTTGAAAGTGACAAGTCTCCTCTTCTGGTTTGCTTGAACCTTATACTTGTTTGTATTAGATTTCAATGTGGCTCTGACTTTCTCATGTTTTTTTTTTATTATATCTTATAGTTCCTCCCCTTGTGCAGTTACTTTGAATTCATTTGGTAGATCCCTTAACTCCATGACTCCTCTAGGGTGCAACCCATAGTTGATCTGAAAAGGTGTTTTTTCAGTGCTTCTATTAATGGTATCATTATAAGCATACTCTTCTTGAGGGAGAATAGAATCCCATGATTGACAATCTTGTTTTGTCAGACATCTTAAAGGATTCCCTAGGGATCTATTGACAACTTCAGTTTGACCATCTAGTTGAGGATGGTATGCAAAGTTGAATGAAAGATTAGTTCCAAGATTTTTCAAAAGGGTCCTCCAAAAGTGACCTTAGAATTTCACATCTGTATCCAAGAAAATAGAGAGAGGCAACCCATGGATTCTGACCACTTCTCTGAAGGAAAGGTGAGAAATGTGGGATGCATCATTAGTTGACTTGCAAGGAACAAAATGAGTCATCTTGCTGAAGCGATCCACTATGACAAACACATTATCAATCCCTATTTTATTCTAGGTAGTCCCATAACAAAATCCATGCTAACACTTTCCCATGGTTTGGTTGGGATTGGTAGAGGCCAATAGATTCCTCAGTTTATACTAACTCCCTTAGCCCTCTGACAAATGGAACAAGATTCCACAAACCTCCTTATGTCATTCTACATTTTGGGTCAGTAGTAGTGCCTCCTAACAAATTCAAGTGTCTTATCTATGAAAAAATGACCACCTAATGTACCATAATGCTTTTATTTAATTAAATTACCCCTCATTGAACATTTTGGAATGCATAGTTGTCCTCCTTTTAAATAAAATACCAGTCTGAATTAAATAATCAGAAAGTGTAGTGCAAACCTCGTAGATCTCCCCAAAATTTGGATCATTTTTATATAACTCCTTAAGGACATCAATCCATATGCTTTGTACCTATATCTCTTGAATCAATTTGAATCTCTTACTAAAAGCATCTACCATCGTATTTTATTGTCCCTTTTTTATGCTTAATGGTGAAAGTGTAGGCTTGTAACTGTTTCACCCACTTCATATGTCTACAACTTAGTTTATCATGTTCATTTAGATAGCTTAAGGCATGGTTATCTATGAAGACAATGAATTCCTTGGGCATAAATTAGTGTCTTTTCTTTTTAAGTGCTTGAACCATTTCATAGAGCTTTAGGTCATAAGTTTTATACTTCTTCTTAGCCTTATTAATTTTCTCTGAAAATAAAGCAACAAGTCTGCCCTTTTGGCTAAGCACTACCCTAATGGCTAGATTTCTTGCATCAATCTTCACAGTGAAAATTTTATTGAAATTGGGAAGGGTGAGAATAGGAAATTGTGCTACCATATTCTTGAGATACTCAAATGCTTCATCTACTCTAGTATTCCATTAAAACTTTACCTTCTTACCTCCTTTGATGGTGTCCAATAATGGCACACATATATGACTGAAATTCTTAATGAATTTCCTTTGAAGGTTGCTAAGCCATGAAAACTTTTGACTTCTCCTAATGTCTTTGGGGTTGGCCAACTTATAATTGCATCCACCTTTTATGGATCCATCTTTAATGTCCCTTTTGAAATGACAAAACCAAGGTATATTATCTCCTCATGCATAAAAACACACTTCTGCAAATTTATCATCAATTGGTGTTCATGAAGCCTTCTTAGGACTTTGTTAAGATGATCCAAATTCTCTTTCTTTGACCTATTTAAAACAAGTATATCATCCAAGTATACAACAATAAATTTACCAATGAAAACATGGAGTACTTCATTCATCAATCTCATGAATGTACTTGGTGTATTACTGAGACCAAATGGCATTACAAGTCATTCATACAATCCTCTAGTGTTTTTAAAATTGGTATTCCACTCATCTCTTGGTCTTATTCTAATTTTATGATAGCTTGACTTAAGGTCTATCTTAGAAAAGAAACATGCACCCCCTAAGTGATCCAATAGGTCTTCAATTATGGGAATTGGGAATCTATACCTAATTGTGATTTTGTTTATATCCCTATAGTTAGTACAAAGCCCCCACTTTCCATCCATCTTGGGTGCTAGCACACTAGGTACCGCACATGGGCTTAAGCTCTTTTGTATTATCCCTTTGTTTAACAACTCCTACACTTGCATTGAAATCTCTTCATTCTGATCAGGGGTTAGTTCGTATACTGCTTTGTTGGGTAAAGATGCACCAAGAATCAAATCAATGTGATTATATGTGTCTCTTAACGGTGGGAGGGCATTGGGTAAGTCTCCTGCAACTACACCTTTATATTTTTTCAATAATTCATCCACCTCCTTGGGTATCTTCATGGTCTTTTCTTTCTCGACTTTCTCCTTGGGTTTCAACACTAGAACATAGCCTACATCTACTTCTTTTATAGTTTCTACCATCTCTTTTTCTCCTACCAATATGATCATTATTTCTTTCTGTTTATCATATTTGGGATTAGGCAATGATTTCATAACGTAGCTATTTCCATCCTTATGGATAGTATAAGTGTTTTTCATCCCATCATGTTGGGAATTAAGGTCATATTTCCAAGGGTGACCTAGAAATATATGGCATGCATCCATCTCTACAATGTTACACAATACTTTATCTTTTTATTCCATTATTGAAAAATCTACCCATGCCTGCTCATCAACTAGTGTTTATTTCCCCGTTGTGCGCAAGAAAATTTATAGGGATAAGGATAAGGGATCCTATTTAGATTCAACTTTTCTATCATTTCTTTAGACACTAGATTTTCTATGGAACAAGAATAAACAATAAGTTTACAGACCTTATCATGGATCTTGCAATTTATTCTAAAAATGGTATTCCTTTGTGGTGGTTCTTGGGTTGTAGGGATCTTCAATAGATTCCCCTCATCATAAAACATGCTCCTTCTTCTGGATCCAAATCCTTGTATGGTGAGTTGACACTTTGGGCATCATCTTCAATAAAAATTTCCCTTTGTCACCTTGTGTGTTTGAACTTGCCCCCTTTGGGCATCTGTGGATAAGATGACCCACTTGATTAAAATTGTAAAATCTCAAGGGAACCCCATTTCCTCCTCCAAATAGACCTCATTTGTTTGACCTTATACCTCTAAAATTGCCTATGAACTACTCTCTCCCTGATATCTTTCTTGACTAGATTCACCATGGGGTCTAAAATTATGTCCTCTTCCATTAGACATTCCTCTACCTCTACCATTTCTTCCTCTTCCTTTGTTATTCTGCCTGTGTCTTCTATTTACCTTCTCTTCTAACTTTAATGCCAATTGATAGAATCTATGCACTGTATCAAGGTTCAAAAGATTTGATTCATATTAAATATTTATCCTTAGGCCCTTTAGGTATCTGGACACCTTCTCACTTTTAGTCTCCATTGTCTTAGAATTTATACTGAGCTTCTGAAATTCTTCAGTATAAGTGCTAACATCCATCTCCTTTTGTCTTAGATTATGTCTTATCTTATGAAGTTGAACTTAATAGTCTTCTAGAATATAGGTTTCCTTCACCTTAACATCCATTCTAGTCCATGTAGATATCATTCTATTCCCTTCCTTCACCCTTTCTCCTTGGATGAAGTTCCACCATGTCAATGATGCTCCCTTCAACTTTGACTTTGCCACTTTAACCTTCTACTTATCTCGGATCTCCTCACACTCAAAGAAACTATTCAAGGACTCCAACCAGTCCATGATCAAATCAGGATCCATCCTTCCACTAAAGATGGGCAGATCTAGTCTATTGTATGTTGGTTCTTTTTCTTGATGATATTAATCACTTGTAAACAAGCCCACTCTATAATCTTCCCACACACTGATCAAGCAAGAAAAATAATAATAGTAATAGGGAATTTACACCCTCTTCACTTTGAGCTCCACAAACTCAGGTAGGTTTACCTCTTTTCTACTTTAATGACTCACTCAAAGTATCATTCTAGCATATTTAAAGTGGAAATTACAAAACCATTGTTCTATAACTTATTTATTTGATAAAACAAAACATAATCAGGTTACCAAAAAGTTTTATTAAATGATGATAGCCACCCACTCCAAATGGATAAAAGACTAGTGCCTTATCTTAGGGTATGGAGTCACCTTAAACATTCAAAACCCTTAACAACAACATAGACTTAAAAATACCTGCATATCTGAGCATAGGATAAATATACATTATATATCATCCCACATTCATATTATAGATATGATCATCATATTTGTAAAGAACTTCAAATCTTGCTGAAACTATTCTAAGGAAATTAATTCTCTCCTTGAGAGAAACCCTAAAACAATCGCACAACCTGCCTTTTAGATAGATAATTTGAACAATCCTAAATTATTCAATTTAAACAAAACTCAAAATATAAATCAAAGACAACCATTTATATAATTTCTAGAAATTGTGTGTAGATTTTTATTTATATTCATATCAAAAAGTTCATTAAATTCAAAATAAACTCCAAATATCTATATAATTTCTTGGTCTAATACCCGAGTCTTACAATCTTTTATGATTCAAAAAATAACTATATTTATCTGAGTAGTCTTGGAATCCTTTAATACATAAGGATGCAACAACCTTCAGACTACTTAAGAGAATCAAAAATATCTTGCAATAACTTTGGAACAAAACAAAAATCACAAAACTTCCAACAATCTGATTGGAATTTGTTGTAGCCACAGGACATCTGTTACTTTTTCAACATGGCCTCCCACCTGTTCACTTCCTTATCAGTGGGAAAAATGAAAGAATTCTCTTGTTCTATCCTACAAATGACCTCTTTCCACCTTGCATCTACGATCATTTTGGCATCAGAAATGAACTTGGTCATAGCAACTTCGACCTTAAACAATTTGTCAATCAGATTGTTGAAATAAGCAACATCAATCTATTTCTCCAAATGTTCATTTACATCATTTGTTTTCCATATGGAATAAAATTCCTCCTCCCACATAGATTGTGCTTTCAAATCATGGTTACTATCAAAAATCTGAGGAAATAGTGCATTGCGCTCTTTTCCAAAATACTACAATTTGTTTTTAATCAACACATCCTTCCCATTAAAGAATGCATAAGAGGTACTCACCTCTTCTATAATCTTGGTAGTATATAATATTTTGGGAGGGAATTCATCACTGTACAACATAGAAGTGTTTAACCTATCCATCACTCTGGTCCTTCCTAACTATACATTTAACATGGGTCCAAGAAAAGCCACTGCTTCAAAAGCTACCCTACTGGCATCTTCGAGTGAATTGTGCAGTTCATGCACTGATGAGGTTTTTTCTTTCAAAATATCCACTTGGTGCTTTAGGAATGCAAGAACCACAAGAATAACATTGACATTTTTTCCTTCAATGATTGTTGTTTCATCCTGATTTCCTATAGACGCATCCACTTTGTCTACTGTCATTGCCTGTGGGGGCTCCTCTACCTGCTTTTATTTCAATTCATTTTTTTATTCTTCCAGTGCATTGTTTTTAATCGTGAACTCTTCATAATTTTTATCCAATGCAATCATCTGATTAAAAAATTTCTCATGCCTTTTGGAAAAGTCCTCTATTTTAGCCAAGTTCATGAATGAAACTTGAGTCATCATATGAGAAATCTCTATATCACATGTGTTCTGCAAATTCCAAATCATCCTGTCAACTTTCTTATCTTCCCTTATATTTAGCACCAGTGGATTTTAAATGAGAGGATCCAAAGACCAAATAGATAGAGATATTGACTTGGGATCAAAGCCTAATCTTCTTAACACATCATTTATCTCAAACTCTGATATGAACATAGTATTTTTTTACTTCCTGATTTGATCAATGGTGAATGTAGATTGTAAGTCCCAATTAGGCATCAATAATACTCCACTATTTTGTACAAGAATTCTCACCTGTTCAAAGAGATTAATTCACTATCAGGGTCATATTCATGAAGTTTCCTTACAATATCTTCATTTTTCTCCTCACCCCCTTCTTCTGTAATCATCGTATGTTTTAACTCCCTCTGTTTCAATTTCACTAGAAAACTTTTGAATTCACTTGAATTGATGAACTCATCATCTTTCATGAATTCATCAACCATCATGATTCTCTCATCTACTATTGTATCAAGAGTTGCCTCATTCTCATCTTGTCCCTCATCATGTGGAATTTCCCTTAATTGGGATTTGATCCTTCTAAAATAAGTGTCATGTTCTAGAACCACAGCTCTTGTTATATTTCTCCTATTTCTATTGCTTTTTCCTCAGTCTTTTGCCTCTTACTTGGTGGCTCCTTAATATAAATTGCCTCATAACCACTCTCTTCATCATCTTCTTCTAATTCCAAGAGTCTCTTGTTATGAAAGGCATGTGTGTCCTGGGATTCCTAGGGTTGTACACCTTTACTGCCAAATTTTGGCACTCGTTCCATCAAAGTCTCATATGATTCAATCATCTTTTCAACCCTTTGGAAGTATGGGGTGTCAGGGAAGAAACTAGAGAATGTAGATTTTGCATCTCTCCACTTTGCCTCTACTCTCATGAGGTCTTTCCATTTCCTTCTTCTTTCCTAGACATCAATCCTGTCCATTTGATTCCTCACAATATTCTCATCATCCAAGACATCATGATCCCTAATATTGTCCCACGAAGTTATGTCTTTCAAGGCTATCTTGATGAATTTCTCTCAATCATAAAATCTTGACATTGTATTCAACAGTCTATATTGTTTCAAAAAACTATAAACCTGATTAAAATCCTTTTTGCCTACAGAGAAATCATATCCTATCCACAATCTAGGGACAAATTTACCCTTCCTAGGACCTTCTAAAAACTCCTTATCCACCCAAGTGATCTGCCAAATGAACTCCATAAGAGAAACCCTAAATGGAACAAACTTAGGGAGTATATGTGGGGATTGAGAGGATCCATAAACTCTAATGATAGTAAAATGGTCAAAGAAGAAAAGATCACCCCAATTGTGAGTAATTGGCCAATTTTGAATAGAATGCCAAGGTCTCAGTAGCTTTCTAACATCAAAAGATAATCTCTCCCTATCCACTCCCAGCATATCTAATGTTGGAGTAACGATCCAATTTTTGAAACAAACAAAAGATGAGTGAAGATTTTCTATCCCATACCTGAGTCCATCTCTACATGGGAATTTCAACTCCATATTTTGTTTCATACAACTCTAATTCTTTGTCTATGAACTCTTTGTTATAAAACATAATCAAATACATCAAATGTGAGTAATGTTTGAAGGTAGGAATAGGAACACCACTTTGAATTTCCACCAAAGCATTATGTATGTATTCTATCACATAACCAACATAGTCATAGTCTATGTTGACCTCTGGATGCTTAATATCCATGGCCATCATCAGTAAGTTATTATCCATTGTTGAGTCTCCATCAAACCCCAAGACCTTACATAACCCATAAACAGTGCACTTCATGTAATTATGGAAGAAGAAGAGGTTGAATGGTGGCTTTGTGTCATCTAGAACTGTAACCAACCTTTTGTCCACCCTAGGCATGTATCTCATCATTTCATGCCACTTGATCAACTTTTCACGCCTCTCATAATCATTGGTCATTTGGTCTGAATCAATTTATGTGCATATAGCACCATAAATCTTAAAAATATCCCTGAAGCTTCTTTTATCTATGGTTACTAGGGAAGTTTTATTCTTCCTCTGAATTAACCTAGACACAGGACAATATCTCTTTGCAAATTATTTTATCAAATCCATATCAACATATACATCAGGTACAATTAGCTTAGCCATGTTCAAGTTCCAAAGATTACTCATGGGAACTGATTTAATTTTGTAACTCCAGAAGTAGTGAAATAGAGTATTACCTGAGCGATTCAATGTAACAGAATTTCTACATTGGCACCAGTTGTCTTTCCATTCCATCCAATTTGCATTGTTTGCACTTGAAGTTCCTAGTAACAAGTTTGCAAATTCATCAACATACTTCTTTACCACCACCCCTTTTTTACTAGAGGCCTTTGAAGCTTCGCTAGAAGTTACTTGACTCATCTTGAAATTTATAGAATCACCTTCACCATACATAAACAACCTATAACTCAAACTCTAAACACAATTCTCTGCTAAAATTCTCAAAATCTCTTGATAGCATAAAACAACTGTACACAATCTGAGCACTATCATGCAATTTATAGAAAATCAAACTATTATCAAGTCCACCATTACTTCTCACACTTTCCAAAATGGTCATTGGCAACTGCAAGTAGTTCACCATTAATTCCATCTTTGAGTGCAGTTACGGTAACCAAGTATACATTTTTCTTTCTGAGCATTATTCAAATTTTACAAAACTTGGACACGTGGTAACTCATCGCATACTCGCAACACAACTTATGAATTTTTGTTTCCTTCGCGAGCTAGCGACAATACCAATTTTTCTCTTTAATTTCACACTCGCAACACCTTTAATTAGATCTTTGATCATCCATCGAGTAAGCTATAACCATCCAGCTTATTTAGTCTTCTATTCGCACACTCGTAAAAACACATGGAATATTCCTTTATTCTCTATGAGTAAGTGACAACCACTGATCTTCATCCAAACACATCTTAGTTGCAAGCTTGGCGTATGAAACTTAACTTCACCTTGACCTCTACGAATACGCGAAAACCATAAAGGTAACTTATTCACAGCTCAAAATGCTATGGGTTAGTTAACACAGTGAGTGAATGATGAGACCATCTAAACCTCATACTAAAATGCATCGTACACTCGTGAGCTAAAAGACCTTAACCACTAACCACTCATGACTCAACAATAACATAACATTTCCTTCGCTCGCACACTTGTGATGGTAAAGAACTAACTGCTAAAGAGCCCGCTATTGCATGACAAGGCTAACATTCTTCTGTGCTCGCGCACTCGTGTTGCTAACTAACAACATGATTTAAAGCTTATGACTACGTTATACTACAATAAAGGAAAAAATTACCCAGGACTTAGAATCCTGAACATCACAACATTTTAAAATTCAAAAAATTAAAATCCCACATACTCAAAACGCGGGAAAGGTCACCTCAATGTTCATGGGGAACCTTTAAAAAATATAGTCCTGACACTGGCTCTGACTGGGGGAAGTTGATTGCAAGATCAATCATTAGGATCCAGTCACTCTGGGACACAGACCAAAACTAAAAGCTTAAAACTATACACACACCCTAACCAAAAATAGAAACATGGCCTAAAACAACAACAAAAACTACTGGGAAGAAAAATGTTATGAGAAATATTGTTTCATGAATTTTCCATGCACTCGCAGTTCCTGCATCTCACCATTTGAGTTTCCCAAATAGTATGAGTCTTTTCCATGGAAATTCTGAATAGTAAAAGGGCCCAACCATAATAACTTGAATTTTCCATGCTTTCCCTTCTCTTCCTTTCTTTCATTCTATTGAAGCACTATATCATTGATCTAAAATTTCCTTTCAGTTGCTCTCTTGTTGAATAAATATTTTGATTGTTGTTGTATTTTCAAAATTTTCTTATGTGCTTCACCCCTTATTTCTTCTAACTCAACCAATATGATCATCTTATCCATCATGGGTTCTGTCATCTCAACTTCTTCTTCTTGTAAAAATTTGTAAACATGTAGGACGTTATTGAATGGAAATCTTGCTTGTGCTCCATAAAACATTTCAAAATGGGAAACCCCTATAGTTCTTTTAATTTTCACCTTATCATACCACAAAGCCAACTTCATCTTTGAATTCCAAGACCTTTTGTTCTTCTCCAGAATCTTCTCAATGATTTTCATTATGCTTTTATTGTTGGACTCAACCTGCCCATTTGCTTGTGGGTTATAAGGTGAGGAGTAAGATATAACAACACCACGAATTTCACAAAAATCCTTGAACTCCTCATATCTGAAACACATGGCATTATCCACTACCAACTTAGTAGGCACACCAAATCTAGTCAAAATATTATCTAACAAAAAATCCATAACCACTTTACTAGTTGCCTTCTTAGATGGGATTGCCTCAATCCATTTGATGAAATAATCAGTGGCCACCAAAATCCAACAGTGACCCCCAGTTGATTTTTCTGCAAATTCACCAATAAAATTAATGCCCCATCGGGCAAAAGGTGCTTCTATTGACATGGGATTCAGTAATAATGCCCCTGAATAATTCATTTTAGAATAAAATCTTTGGCAAGATTCACATTTCTGCACAAACTTTTGAGTATCTCTAAAAAGAGAAGGTCAATAAAATTCACCACTAATTATTTTATATGTAGTAGTTTTTGCAGAATAATGTCCTCCACAAACACCATTATGCATTTTATTTGAAACCCTCTTTGACTATAATTTATTTAAACAAAATAAAAAAGTCCATCTCTATTTCTCCAAAAAAAATCACCCTGAACAAGTACATACCTCTGAGTCTGGACCCTAAAAGTTCTTTTCTGAGTATCTGTCATACCCTCTGGACACTTGGTATTCTTCAAAAAATTTACAACATCAACATACCATGGTTGCATCAACATACCATGGTTGTACTTCAATACTATTATGCATCATACTTATAGTTTGAACATTGTTAATCTGGGCCAAGTCCATGTTTTTATCTATCATAATCTTGGCTAAACCCAAACCCCTAGCCAACTTTGTGATCTGGATCTCTAAATTAAATTCCCAAATTTTATTGATCCATCTGCATCTCTTTCCACTAACTTTAGACTGAGATAAAATATCTTTTACTGATGCATGTGGAATATAAGAAATTATTTTGGCACAAACCAAATAAGGTCTCAAAACCTTGACTGCCTTGACCAAGGCATACACTTTCTTCTCTATTATTTCATAATTTAATTCAGCAACCTCCAGAGATTTACTAAAAAATGCAATTTTGCAACAATAGTACGAAATGATGCAAAAGAGAAAAGAGAAAAAAAAATTCATAATCAGGAGATTGTAGCACTGGTGCTTCCTGAATGACCACTTTTATTGTGTCAAAATCATATTGAGCCTCGTCATCCCAATCAAACTTAGAATTCTTTTTGAGCAATTTGACTATTGGTTTCACAATCTCTGCAAATTTTATAATAAATCTTCTCACAAAATTTATCTTACCCAAAAAAGACTGTACACCTTTAATATTTTTGGGAGGTAACACCTTTTTGATAGATTTGATTCTTTCAGAGTATATTCTAACCCCCTCTTTTGATACTATGTGTCCCAACAACTTACCCTCTGTCACAGCAAAATGACACTTCTTCAGGTTTAAAGAGATTACATACTCTAAATCCTTATTGAAAATCTTCTCTAAATGTTTACAATGATCCTAATCTTTTCTTGAGTATGCAGTCAATTCATCTTGATATATTACCATAATTATATTTACAAATTCCTTGAAAGCTACATCCATTGGTCTTTGAAAAGTGGCTCGTGCATTCATTAAGACAAAAGGCATTCTTACATACACATATGTGCCCCATGGAGTGGAATCCGTATTGAACTTCTCAGACTCTCAAACCAATACCTGATTGTATCTAGATAACCCATCCATCATGGATAAAAGATCATAGCCTATAACCCTCTGTAACATGGCCTGCATATTTGGCAAGGAACAATTATCTTTTAGAGAAGCTACATTCAAGTTTCTAAAATCAACACATAGCCTAATATCACCACTCTTTTTCCTAACTGGCACTAGATTGGAAACCCAAGGACAATACCTTATTGGTTTTATTATCCCAGCATCTTTGAGTTTCATTAGTTCTTGTTGCATTTTGGGTGCCAACAATGGATTAATTGGTCTTTGTTTTTTCCTGAAAGGTTTGATATCAGCTCTCAAAGGAATTTCATGTTGGAAAAGATCCTCCTTGTAAGACTAAGATCTATCCTAGGGACTGAATTTGACCCTAGATTTATCTCCTCCAAATCCTCCATCTTGGCTGAAGGTCTCTGACATAGATGACTTTCATTATCATTGAACATCCCTTCTAATTCAACTAAACCCTTAGGGATTTCATTTTTCTCCAATTGGAAAATCTCATTCCCAAATATGGTTTATTTTCCATCAATAACTTCCACCAAGTTATCATAGTCAATATTATGGACTTCATGGTTGTCTAAACATTGGATAAATGTAAGGATGTCATTGTCATTTTCAAAAACTTGTCAATTATATACATTTTCAGGGACAACGGGCCTAATTTTGGTTTCTATAATAGAAACTCCTACCAATGCCAAATTATCACTTTTCATAGAAACACTAGCCTGGAAGTCTACCATGATGTTTTTGGATCTTTCTATCCATTCAATGGAAAATACATCAAAAAGTTCAATCTTGTCCCAAACAACATATTTATACTATTTCAATCTATCATTTTTTACAGCATACTTGGATCTAACTTGAGAAATTTCTAATTCTAAATCCCCAAAAACCCTTAATAACTTAATGCCATGTTTGGTTGCAATTTCTAATCCCAACAACAGTGCTTCATATTTAGTCATATTGTTTGTACATTGGAAAGCCAACAAAAATGAATACTTAAAAGTAATACCTGATGGAGATATAAATAGCACACCAGCTCCTGACCCTTCTTTTGAGCAGGCTCCATCAAAGTACATTTTCCTCAATCCATGTTGTTGTAATTCCAATTCTTCCACAAGTGGGTATGTATTCTTCAATTGTGGCAGAATCTCTTCAATTCTAAAGTTTTCCATATCCACATCCAGGAAACAAGTCTACATTTTTGGTCAACTTTCTCAACCAATACTGGAGTGTGGCTTTCGGTATAACTTAACCTCGTTCCCATTTATATAAATGGTAGAAAAGGACATATCTAACAATACATGTCCTCCAACAACTGCATCACATTGCCTTGACAACATTATTCCATAATGAGGTTTTGTATCAACCACAACAATATCCACTTTAAAAGTAGCTTCAAGGAATGCAACAATATTGACTTCAACACTTTTCAGGGTTCCAATCACAGGAACCTCCCTATTATCCATAACATAACATATTCCAAAATAAGTGTCAACTTTCAAACCCAACTCTTTCATCATGCCATAAAGCATCACATTTGCAGCAACCCCAAAGTCAATCATGCAATTTTGTATCAACATATTATTTATAAGAAAATTCACATGGAAAGGATCAACCTAAGTAGGCTCTTAATTAATTATGCTTCCAACACATATCTAGGGCTCATTTTTGTAAGAAATATTAAAAAATGAAAAGAGTCTAGGAAATAATCCAAGAGAGTGAGTAGAAAAGAAATATTTTACCATAACTGAAAATATGTTTCAAGAACTATCACCAAGAGCATCAAATATATCCAAGATCAACACAATGAGATAATATTTTTGAAAGAGGAAAACTAAGAAAAAACCCTTGTGAATATAATATAAATGAGCCACAAAATCCTAGAGAAGGAGATAGAAATGAGCAAGAAGCTCATTACAACATTGAGAGAGAAATATTGAGAATGAGAGAAAATTGTGAGAAGAACCTCTTTGTGAGAACCATGTGAGAACCCCTAAGAAGTGTGTGTAGAGGCATCTCTTAAGTAGAGATGACTGAATGATTTTGCATATAACTCCTATGTCCTATGAGTGCCACATTCACATTAAGTGTGTTCCAAGTGTGAGAGTTATCTTAAGGAAGAATATATAATTTCCTTATTAAAGGAATTACAAAAAAGTAACATGTCCTCCTACTTGGACTAGAGGACAAGAACAATATAGGATACCTTTGTTTATCCTTTAATTACATAGCTCACCAAGGAAAGATTAATTTCTAACACCCCCTTTAATCTTTACTTGGGGAGATTAGATTAATACGTATCAAACCCAAATGTTTACAATGATTTTGAGATCTCTCTTTAGAAAGAGTCTTCATTAGGGTGTCGACAACTGGATCATTTTGCTTGCAATAGAGGAGAGACTCGTGTGTTTCTTCAATGTGTTCTTTTATGAAGTGATTCTGGAGTGATATGTGCTTGGAGCTTGTATGGTACATAGGATGCTTTGTTAAGGAAATAACACTTTTATTATTACAATATAAAGGCATAGGTTCTTGTAGAGGAGGACCCAAATCTTCAAGTAATCTTTGATTTCGTAGAACTACTTTAGATGCATGTGTACATTCTTTATATTCATTTCCAGTAGAAAATAGAGATGGAGATTGTTCATATATACTTCTACAAGAAATAACACCTGAGCCTGCAATAAGGAAACAACCACTAGTAGATCTCCCATCAATGGGATCTCCTAGATTTGAATCAAGGAAACTTTGTAAAGAAAAATCATAGTGAGAATCATAAAATAAATTAGTTATGTAATCAGGAACGCAATCATCAGTTTTAGAAAACAAGTTTGTAATGTATCCATCATTATATGAAAAATCAAGAAGAGTGGAGCTATTATAATCAACATCAGTATCACCAGTAATGTCATTATCATAGTCATCAAAATTGTTGTCATTAACCTCAACAATAATCATAGGATTAGTACTCAATTCAGAGAAATCATGAAGTTCATCTTGATCAATACACACATCTTTACTAGGAGATTCAAAAGAAGACAAAGTGACATTAAGAAAGGTAGAAATAATATTCTCTTCTTCATCAAAAGGGGAATATTCATAGTGAAGATTAGACATAATTAAAGATGAAATAATTATAACAAAATTGATAAGATTAAATCAAACGGAGTGAAATACAGTGAAGATATAATGCTAAGGAGCAATAAAAATAAATTTAACGTAAATTTTATTAGTTAAATTGTAAGTAAGAAATTTAAACAAAAATTAATTTTTTTATTTAACTGATGAAACAAATTTGTATTCCAATAAAATAATGAATTGGCAATTGAAAAATGTTTCTATTATTAAAATGAATAATGGGTTAAGACGGAATTAAAAGATATTAAGCGAAAACAATTATATAATCGTTTTAAAAAAATTTGTTAAATAAATTTGAACAAATTTGGTTATAAAATTTAAATATTTTATTTTGATAAAAAAAATTGAATAAATTGTTAAATAAGGAAGAATATAATGATAATCCTACAAAAGAAACGGTTATAATAATGAAAATTAAAACTTTACTTAAACAGTAAAAGTGCAGAGAATAAGAAAAATGATTGAACAATTGGAGCCAAAAATGATTAATCTAATTAAAAAATATGCAAATGAATTTAAACAAAGACATACTAAGGTCAAAAAATTACCAAAATCAGCTGAAAAGACTGCACATGGCAGAGCTGGTGTACAGGAAACCACATAGACAACTAGATGAGGAACGAATTTGCAGTTCGTTACCCGAACAAATCGACCAAAGAAAAATGAAATGTAACAGCAGTCCTTAATAATTGTTGAATCCAATAACAATAGTACTTAATAATTAAAGAATCTAAAAAATGCAGAGAGCACCAAGGCTGCGTGAGAGAGAAAGTCTGTTGCAGAGAGGGAAGGGAGAGCGCAAGGAGAGAGAGGTTGCCCACTCAAATATGACGTGGGGGAGGAGAAGAGGGATAAAACTTGGAGCTAATAAGAGGTGAGAGGGTTCCAGCTGCAATATTATCTCCCAACATGAGGCATTAATATGTAGTGATAGAGAAGGGTATGACCAGAGATATGTTGCGAGAGGAGTGAGCTGAATAATATATTAAAATAATATTTAAAAAGTGGAGCAGTGTGGGAAGCAGAATGACATGCTAAACAAAGGGAGGCAAGTTGTGAAGGAGAGGCTGTGTGTGACCAAAGAAAGCCACGCAGGAAAGAGAAAGAAAAGCCACGCAAGAAAGGGAGGTGCAAGCAAGAATAGTAAGGTTGCGTGGATAAGGGAGGGACCAGCATGTAAAGTGTTGCAAGGAGAGAGACTTGTGTGGGAGAAAGGGAGAGAAAGAGAATTTGATGGAGCAAGAATAGAAGCTCGAAGGAGAGAATAAATAGAAAAGAGATAGATTTTAAACCTGTAGAGATTTTAAACAACAATAACAGAAGTTGATAATATTCTACCAAGAAACATCAATGAAAAACAAGAGCATACAATGATCAACTAATGGAGAGAGATATAAATGAAGTTCTTTAACAAATGAAACTAGATATGTGTAAAACCCTACAAAAAAAAATTTATAACCTTGCAATAAAATAGAGAGATAAGCCTGCAATAGAGATATTTAAACAACAAATAGAGATATAGAACTTGAAACTACAGAAACAAATAGAGCTAGAAAAAATGCATTAGAATCATATTTAAATATCGATTTAATGATAAAATACAGAACATGTAAATTGGAAATGCCTTGTGGTTGCCCGACAGAGGGTAAAACTAGGACTAGATAAACAAACAAAATAGAAATCAGGTTTGGTGGTGAACTGTCCAAACTCAAAAAAAATTCAAATCCAACTAAAAGAGTTAGAAAATAAATCTGCAAAAATGAGAAACCTACAAGCACTCAAACAAGGATTAGCTAGCTCTGATACCATGTAAGAAATATTAAAAAATGAAAAGAGTTTAGGAAAGAATCCAAGAGAGTGAGCAAAAAAGAAATATTTTACCATAATCGAAAAGATGTTTCAAGAACTATCACCAAGATCATCAAATCTCTCCAAGATCAACATAATGAGACACTGTTTTTGAAAGGGGATATCTAAGAAAAAACCCTTGTGAATATAATATAAATGAGGCACAAAATCCTAGAGAAGGAGAGATAAAGTGAGCAAGAAGATCATTACAACATTGAGAGAGCAATATTGAGAATGAGAGAAAATTGTGAGAAGAACCTCTTTGTGAGAACCATGTGAGAACCATGTGAGAAGTGTGTGTAGAGGAATCTCTTAAGTAGAGATGAGTGAAGGAGTTTTCATGTAACTCTTATGTCCTATGAGTTCCACATTCACATTAAGTGTGTGCCAAGTGTGAGAATCCTCTTAAGGAGGAATATGTAATTTCCTTATTAAAGGAATTAAAAAAAAGTGACATGTCCTCCCACTTGGACTAGAGGACAAGAACAATATAGGATACCTTGGTTTATCCTTTAATTACATAGTTCACCAAGGAAATATTAATTTCTAACAATTTTGTTCTTCCTACTTTTCTTTTGGCCCAGTGTTTAATGAAAAAGAATCAACTATATCTGGTATAGTTGAAAGTAGAGAGAATGCAACTTCCATGTGTTCTTTTATCTTTAACATCTCAATTAATGCTACAAAGACCTTCATTTGAGACAAATCATGTTTCGTGTCAAACATTGGAAAAATTATAGCAGCCTCAAAAGCAACTTTACCCTTGTTCTCTCTAGGTTTACATGGCTTCTAATCAATGGTAGGAGTAATTATGCTTTCGCTAGTAGGAGTTACCTTAGACTCTCCTATATTCATCTTGTTTTCTTTGGTGCTACTCTTATCCATATTATGAGTACATCCTTCAGGGGAAATTTATTTGATGAAGAGTGAATGAGGCATACTTTGGTCTTGATCAACCTTTCTATTCTCAGATTGTATATGCTTCTCACTTGAGCCACCGCAACAATAGTGAGAGATATCACTTCCCCATCACTAGGTCTCTGAAGATGCACATGCTCCAATTTGGTATTTGCAATATTTATGGTGAATAACATATCTTCTACTGAATCATCCTCTAAATTATCACACTCTCTTTCAACATACAATGCACATTTATTCACTGAGGGCTTCTTATCATCCTGGATTTCTTGCTCTTCACCAGTTCCACTTGATTCTGTCAAGGATTGAGCCACCACATATTGGAAAGGGGAATGTGGTATATTGCAAGCTACACGCTAGGGAGTATTTTCCACATTGTGTATATTATTTTTCTTCAATAGATCAGGAACTTCCTTGTTGTTTGCATAAGTTGATTTCTCTAGTATAGGCTTACTATCCTTCCAATTCATTTTGTAAGGCATGTCCTACAACCTATAATTCCTATCCTACCTTTGATATTATTGTCTGTTATTTTGAAAACCCTTTTGATTTTTGTCTACCTTGATGACATGTAACTGATTGAATTTTTGAAGATGTTAAGTTGATGATCATACAAGGCATTAAATCACTAAATATGTTAGAATGAATTTAGAATAAATAAGAGGGGAGGGGTGAATCAGTTATCCTTAGGTCTAGATGTAGAAAATAAAAACTTTATGTACTTCAGATCTACTCGGCAGCAGTAGCATAAATCAACAACTTTAATCATGCAGTTTACTGTCAATTGAAATTAGCTTGTAGTAACATAATAGTAAAGAAAACCATAAGCATTCACACAAGTTGACACAAGTATTTAACATGGAAACCCAATATGGGAAAAACCACCAGTAACATGCTACCAAGTTTTCACTCTTCTGAAGTGATGCCCTGTGAGGAGCCAACCCTGTTAAAGGTTACAATAACACACTGCTAGGTGTGACCTGGTTAAAGGATTTAATCACCCTGTCAGGAGTGGCCTTGTTAGAGGATTTAGAACATTTCAAACTAAATGTCACCTTGTTAGAGGATTTATACAAATGATTATTAAGTCAACCTTGTTAAAGGATTTAACTGATACAATGGTAAGAAAGTAATCAGCAGTTGTGATCTGGTACATACAACTTACTTTGCAAATTCAGATCCAATTATAGCTCTGATGTTAACTTACTGGATAGCTTGCATTTTCATTTCAACCTTTTGATCTACTTGGAAATCCGTCAAGCAATCACATATGCAACACTCTGCTTTTGTCTTTTGCCTTCTCTGCTAGGTCATGCTAAACAGTAAATCAACTATGCAAACCTTTTGCATACACATACATTCATCCACACACAATGAATAATCCCTGAGGTTATCATATACCTCTCTGTCTAGGTCAGATAAATCTTTTGCCGCTTAAACAAGATAGTAGATCTTAGGTTAGGTCAGATCAAACAGATCATCCCATCTTTGCATTACATTTACTTCTCCAAAGTAGTCTCTAATTAAATCTTGAAACCATGCATTAATTACGGTTACCCATACATTAAATGACATGGATCAATCTTTAATCAACATTACATATCCCAATAAAATCAACTAAGTCGGCCAGAGATCTCAAATCTCATCATTAATCCAATTACTGTAATTTGGCCAACATCATTGTTTCCACTCAGAAATTTCAATGGTGCTCGGCATTGAGCAACTTTTTGCTCGGCACAAGCAACTTTACTTGGCACAAGCAAATTTTCTCATCATAAGCAACTTTTCTCGGCACAAGCTAAACTTGCTCGGCACAAAACAACCAGAAAAATTGTCTTTGAAAGATAAACAACTTAATTACTTTGCCAGAGTGCCAACTGATCAAATACCCTTTGAATTTCCTTAACTCAACCATTCACTTGGTCTTCTTGTTAAATCTTCTTCATCAACAATAGATATGGTACTCAAATAGATAACAATAGTCTCACCAGTAAAGGTTTGACATTAATGACAAAATAACAATTGCTTGCAATGTCACTTTCCAACAATCTCCCTCTTTGGCATTGATGGAAACACAAAATATTAGAACAATGATTTAACAAGCATAGTTACCAACCAATCCAAAAAATCACCTGTGTTCCTTGATATGAACAAATCTTCATTAATTTCTTTAGCTTCATTCTGATTCTTATCTGTAAAAACATTTATTCCTCTGTGTCTGTAATCACATTGCCATCATCTGTGTCTAATCATCTGTAGACTCCCTCTGAGTAGATAATCACTTCAATGTTTTCAATAGTAACTTTGTCTCTATGTAATCTTTCCCTCTTTGTAATTTCTCTTTCTCGGCAATCTCTTCCTCTTTATAGGTAATCTCTCCCTTTCACTTTTATAGGTAATCTCTCCCTCTTTGACAACAATGCCAAAGACATCAATATCTTTATCATGTAGATCTTCAGTATCATGTTGATCCTGTCATCTTCAGTATGACTAATTTTTATTTTCTGTCCTTGTTCATCTTCACAACTTTAGCCAGCATCCTAAAGTGTGACTTACTGTGCATCAATGTGTCAGATATTCTGAATAAAATATTTGATGCAATAGTACCATACATAACTTAATTAGCCTCAGTTAGGGGAATC
>MU226293.1:1355707-1395538 GCA_018584345.1 Thuja plicata
TTACTCTAGACAGTTTGATTGGAAGACTGATTTCATTTGAGATGAATAACTTTGATAATAGTGTCTTACCAAACATAGAGTTTGCATTCAAAACTTCTATGAGAATAAGTAAATCAAGTCATAAAAATACTATAAGAAAAGATAGTGATAGTGAAAGTGAACAGGATGATCTTGATGAAATTGAAGCACTTATGGCTAGAAGAATGCAAAGAGGCAAAGGTGAATACAAAGGTAAATTACCACTTGTTTGTTTTAATTATAAAGAGATTGGACACTTTGCTGCAAGATGTCCTAACTAAAGAAAAGATGATAGAAGTAATGATAGAACATTTGGAAAGATGTCTGGCAGAGGTGATTACAGAAGATACCGACAATCAGAAAGAAGAGATTCCTGAGACTACAAGGACAAAGGAAAGAAGGCCAGTTACCTAGCAAAATGCAAAGATGATGATACTGACATCAAATCTGATGAAGACATCGAGATGGTGTTTGTGGCAGTAAAAGATGATTTAGATGATGATGAAGACAGGTATGTAGAAACTGCACTCATATCTAAAGTAAGTAAACATAATGTCTAGATCATAGATAGTGGCTGCACTCACCATATCACCGGTGATAAACAAAAGTTTGATACTTTTGAGTACTATAAAGGTGGTTCAGTAAGAATGGGTAATGACACACCTTGTCCATTTGAAGGTAGAGGAACCATAATGTTGAATAACTAGATAAAATGTGAAAATGCTTATTGGGTAAATGGATTGAATTATAATCTATTGAGTGTTTCTTAGTTGAATAATTCAGGTCACAGAGTAGCATTTGAAAATAAGAAGGCAAAGATCTTCAACAAATTAGGAAATCTGATTGGTACCGGTGAGCAGACAAAAGGTAACTTATTCTATCTAAATGATACTAACACCACTTGTTTGATTGCTACAAATAAATACATATGGTTGTGGCATAAAAGATTGTGTCATGTGAACTTTGGCAACATGATAAATATTAGCAAAAAGAGAAATGTCAGAGGCTTACAGACGATGACCAAGCTCAACAACATCATGTGTAAGAATTATCAAAAAGGTAAAATGAAAAAGTCTAGTTTCAAAAGCAAAACCCATACATCTGATGCAATTCTAGAATTAGTTCATACTGATTTATGTGGACCTATGAGGACAAAGATTTATTATGGAGATAGATATTTTATTCTCTTTATTGATGATTACTCTAGAATGATGACAGTCATGTTTCTAAAAGATAAATAAGAAGAATTTAAGATGTTTAAATGGTATAAGGCAATGGTTGAGAAACAAAGTGGAAAGAATTAAAATGCTTAAGGTCAAATAGAGGAGGGGAATTTATTTCAGATGAATTCACTAACTTTTGTAATGAGCATGGAATCATAAGACAGGTCTATGCACCAAGAACACCACAGCATAATGGAATTGCTGAAAGAGGGAACAGATCCATAGTTGATTGTGCAAGGACACTGATGATATAGAAAGGCATCACCCAAATCTTCTGGAGAGAAGTTGTCAGTACTGATGTGTACACATTGAACGGAGTACAATTGAAGAAAGACATCAAAAAGACACCTTATGAGCTTTGGTATGGATACACACCCAATGTAAGTTACTTCAAAAATTTTGGCAGTCAGTGTTATATCTTAAAAGATGATAGAAATGGAAAACTTGACTCCAAGAGTGATGAAGGAATCTTTCTAGGGTATTCTACCAAGAGCAAGGCTTATAAATGTCTAAACAAAGCCTCTAACAAAATTGTTGAAAGTGTAAATGTAAAGATAGATGAATTTGTAGAGAAGAATGAAAAGGAAAGAACTAAAGAACCAAAGGACTACAATAGGTTTTCTTACATTGAGGAACCTAACACTCTACCCAACCAACAATGTAGAGCTCCCAAGAAATAGATTATTGCACCCGAGAATCAGGCTGCAAATATCGATGATCAGAATATTGCTCAAAATGATGCACAAAGTGATGGAGAACAAAATGAAGAATAAAATGATGATCAAGCTGATAGACAAAGAGATGAACCTCTACTTGCAAGATATGTTAGAAGGAACCATCCACAGAACTAGATCATTGGAGACAAGAAAGCTGGTATGAGAACCAGAAGTAAGTCTCTAAATACAAGATGTCTTATTTGGGATTATGAGCCCAAATCTATCAATGTTGCACTAGATAATGATGAATGGATAAGTGCTATGAATAAAGAGATTGAGAAGATAGAGAAAAACAAGACATGGACACTTGTACTGAGACCAGATGAAAAGAATGCCATCGGTACAAAATGGATATTCAGGAATAAGCTGAACAAGAATGGAGAAGTCACCAGAAAAAAAGCAAGACTAGTGTGCAAGGGGTATGCACAAGAAGAAGGAAATGACTATGGAGAGACCTTTGCACTCATTTCTAGGATGGAAGGAGTGAGAATATTACTTTCTTATGCTGCATGTAAAATATTCAAGGTATATCAAATGGATGTCAAGTCTGCATTCCTAAATGGAATACTTGAAGAAGATGTATACATTGAACAACCAAAAGGGTTTATTGATCTAGACAAGAGGGACATGGTATGTAGACTACACAAAGCCCTATATGGATTGAAACAAGCACCCCAAGCCTGGTATGAAATAATTCATTTCTATCTTATAAGTATTGGATTTGTAAGGACTAGTGAAAATAGTAATCGTTATTTGAAGGAAGATATTGATGCTAACATTTTGATTATTGAGATATTTGTTGATGACATCATATTTGGAGGAAATGATATGATATGCAAATCATTTGCAAATGAAATGAGCAAAGAGTTTGATATTTCTACGTTTGGAGAGATCAAGCTCTTTCTTGGTCTGCAGATCATGCAAAAAGATGAAGGTATTTTCATTACACAATCCAAGTACATCAAAGAATTACTAAAAATATTCAAGATGGAAGAGTCCAAACCAGTTGGAACACCAATGGCAGCTGGATGTAAGCTGACAAATGAAGATAAGTGATCAAAGGTAAATTAGACTTTGTGCAGATCAATGGTTGGAAAACTCGTGTATGTTGTACACACTAGACCAGATATTGCACATGCAATAGGAATAGTTGCTAGATTTTCTACTAATCCCAGAGAATCACATATGACTGTTGTAAAAATAATACAAAGATATGTGAAGAATACCAAGGAATATGGCTTATGGTACAAAAGAGAAGGCAAATTTGAACTTAAGGTCTTTGTTGACGTTGATTGGGCTGGAAATATTGATGACCGGAAGAGAAAAATTTGAGGAGCATTTTTTATGGGTGACAGACTTGTCACATGGATCAATAAGAAGCAAGGATGCATCTCTCAATCTATTACAGAGGTAGAGTATGTTGCTACTGCTACAAACTGATTGAATATTGCATGGATCAAACAATTACTGGAAGGTATGCATATGAAAATTTTAGAACTAGTATTTATCTATTGTGATAATACAAGTGCAATAAACATTTCCAAGAATCTAGTCATGCATGCTAAAACAAAGCATATTGCTATCAAGTGTCATTATTTGAGAGAACAAGTTCAGACAAAGGAAGTGATACTTGAGTATGTGCAATCAAAGGAACAATTGTTCAATATCTTCACCAAGCCATTGCCCAAGGATGCATTTGAATACTTGAGAAAGAGACTAGGGGTCATACCCTTGTCTACTGGTCAGTAAGCTGACTAGAAGGCTGCATCAGCCTGCATATTATCATAATATAATTCATGTTGATGCGAGCAAAGAGATGGACTTCAATGATACATCTATACATAGCAAGGTATTTATCTACTCCAAGCACCATATTTATTACCGATGGAATGGGAAATTCAAGGAATATATTATGGATAGAAAGGATCCATTTGACATTACTGTCAAATACTTGTTTTGCAAAATCTGTGTTTGCAAATATGTTTGTTTGGCATTACTATCAAAGGGAGAGATATATCTCATTATCATATAGAGATTATATCCATTATCAACTCAGAGAGAGATCATATTCATCGAAGTATCCAAAGGGGGAATGTAACAAGAAAGGAAGAGTAAACACAAAGGGAGAGAATTGCTGACAAAAGACATCACAAGAAAGGAGAATAGTCAAAGGGAGAGAGTTTGACATAGAATGAGAATACATCACATCAGAGTAATAAAGATTCTACATCTATCTAGTGAAGGGATTGAAGATAGAAAGAAAGCTGCAAGAATCAAATCAAAGCTATTTGAGCTTACCGAAAGTCATACATTTGTAATAGTTACATTAGAAAAGTTTGATGAAACTATATATTTCATATTGTATTAGTGATAGTATAGTATGATAATGTAGTATATTGCCATAAATGCCAAAGGGAGAGATTGATGACATGTAACTGATTGAATGTTTGAAGATGTTAAGTTGATGATCATACAAGGCATTAAATCAGTAAATGTATTGTATTGTCATTGATGTCAACTTGATATAATCTGTATGGTCATTAAAATACTGCCAAAGACTTCAAATAACCGATGAATCAAGGCTATGCTATCAGTAATGCATACAAGTCAAGTATTCACTAAGTGACTGCATACACCGATGGAGTGCACACTGAGGGTTAGAGTAAAAGAGCAGAGTCATAGTGTTACCTGACGAGCTAATGCACAGTGTTACCGATGAGCAGAGTTACAGTGTTGACCAACGAGCAAAGCACAGAGTAACCTGATGGAAAAAAATTCAATGTTGCCCGACGGAGAAGACAAGGATGGAGATCCCAATGAAAACTGAAGTCACACCGATAGAACATTCAGTTATCACCGATGACTAATTGAAGTGTTGACTGACAGAACAGAGAGTTTTGAAAATGACAAAATGCTTAGCTATCAAGAGCTATAAATAGACTTAATGGATACTTATCATTGTTTTAATCATCCAGATAGAGCTGGAGATAAGTAATTGATTTAAAGTTTATTTATCCAGTTGGTAAGAAGATCTCTTTGAGATAAATTGGAAGTTTGTTTTAAATCTATTGGCGAGAAGTGTGGAACACGCCAAGAATCAAGAAAGCCAAGAAAAGGGGAAATCATGTCTATATAGAGACAAACCCAATTCATTACGAATTGGTGTGTGAGGGGTGAAAAAGAGAAGAGGAAAGATGCAAAATTTTGAAGGAGAAGAAGTCTTCATTCAGTCCTGATCAATAAGCTGAGAAAGAGCTAGATTCTGCAGACACCGACGAATATTGAGATAGCATCACAGAGAAGAACAGTGTGGAGTAAAAGTATAGAACTGATTATATTGATTAGAGAGGTAATGGACTTACAATAGATCTAAAAATTTGCAATTGAGTTGTATCTATGAATAGATCATTAGTGTTTCAGTTTAACCATTGAAGCATAAAGCCTCTTAACCTAGCAGGACTTAAAAGTCTTTTACAATTGAGATAAATCCCAAGGAGTATCAAAAAGTTTGATCATAAAAGTAGCATTGGATATGCCCGATACCTATTGATAGGCCAAGTGAGTGTTTGATCAAGGATGGTAGCATTAGATGCCAGATACTAGGTGAAAAACTATTTCTAAATCCTCTAACAAGCTCACACCTAACAGTGTGTTTGTAACCTTTAACAGGGTTGGCTCCTAACAGAGCTCACTTCAAAAGAGTGAAATTTAGGGTACCGGTTCCAGTGGTTTTTCCCTTAATAGGGTTTCCACGTTAAAAATCCATGTGTTTTGAATAAGTAAAAGCAGGACTTGAAAGGTCCTGAAACCTTGTACAGAAGATCAGAAGATAGACAAAGTTGATCAGTCAAGCATCAAAAAAATTGGACAAAAGAGAAATAGGGGCCCACGGCCCTACAAACCAAAAGAAAGAAAAATACAGCACCAGAGAAAAGATAGCCCAAAGACAAAAAGGGAGCAAATAGGGAGTTAGTTGGTCTCCATCATAAGTTTCGCCTGCTCTGCAAGGAGCTCCATATTATCCACCGACAGCCTAAGATCATTAGTGTCTTTCTTCTTCATACTTGATCGAGTACGGATTCCAATGCCCATCCCCTCTTTGGGGTCCTTTCTCTCCTCCCATCTCATGGCTTTGAATCTCTCCATCAGGTTCTTGCATTTCTCAACAGACACTCTCAGAAGATTATAGCTCTACTCACAAATTTTTCTAACCATTAGGTCCATTTTTTCCATTTTACCTTTTTATGAGGACAGACGCTCCTCAATCTTGTTGACTTCACCCTCTTTGTTGTTTATTTTATCCTCCATAGCCAACACCTTCATACCCAATTCCCTAAAGGCTTCACCTTTTTTAATGGCTTCAGTCCAGCTCTTCAGATTGTTAGCCATGGAGTCTTCCCCAAAGGTAGCAACTTTTATCATACCCACTATCTTAGCCTATTCATTGATATCAGTCTTCATTTTCTTAATGTCCTGAGCAATAGTGGCCATGAAATTCCCAAAAGAGAGGATGCTATCTTCCTAAGCTGCTTCAATATTGAAGCTCTCCTTAGCATTCCCAATGTTTTCAAAATTAGTCTTACCCTGAGGACTAGCCTCTTTTTCCTCAACCTCTGTTTTTGTTTTTTCCTTTTCTTTCTTCATGTTCTCTTTATTATCCAAACTCTTGTGACCTGGGGTCTCCTCATTAGATGAAATAAAGATACCCTTGTTCCTCTTTGATTTCTTGAAGGTAGAGATCTTCGACCTGAAGTTAGCTTTCCTTTTTCTCTGGCTATTGGGAGTATCTTCATCTTCTGTTCTAAAACCCTCCAAATTAGGGTTCATATCCTCATTCTCCAGTTTGTTCTTGGAAATCTTCGAAGAACTGCCCTTCAGGCTTCCCTTACCCCTAGTGATACAAATGTTCTCATCCTCAGTGTCTTCATCAAATCTTTCCCCCGATTCATCATCCTCAGTCTCCACATCATTGAGAATTTTTCCCTTACCAACAAATTTATCCAGCTTCCTCATTTTTAAAACATTGTAAATGAGGACCATTAAGCCTTGGTGGGAGACATGATCCCCAAAAGTGTCTTTCTAGAATTCTTTCATGGTGAAATTTAGAGAACTCATTAAATAGAAAGGAATGCTGATATCTTCATTATGCCTAAAATAATTTAATATAACAAAATGATGCCCATAGGCTCTAGTAAACCTACCATCCAGGGTAAGATAACAAATGGCTGCATAAAGCACAAAACACCAAGGGCAACTAATATTAGCAGCACTAAAGAAGTCACCTACCTTCTTTTCTAGTCTATCAGCCTCCTCCTTATTCTCAAGGAATCGCTCATACGCTTTGTCAGAATAAATCCTATCGTGATAAAATTTCATGCCATGCATAGGGAGACCAGTGGCCTCCGCAATGAGTTCCTCTGTTATTTCAATCCATTGATTATTGAAATTGATCTTACCTTTTTTCCAATTACACATAAAGAAGCTTGTAATTGCAGGGTTTCCTCCACGAAGCTTCTCCATATACACTGCAAAATTTCCCTTCTGTAGGATTTCCCACACTTTGTCATTCTGCTTCCATTCGCTACAATCAACAGGTTCATGTCTTTTCTTCCCTCCTCCCATTCTGTATCTTCTTTCAGTGTTTCTCTAGATCTCTCTATGCTTAATAATACTGTTGTTCTCCTTTTCAAAAATGTTGTCCTCAATATTCATGAGCCCCCAAAATCTGTGCATAAGAATAATACAACACCAAGTGGCTTTGTAGAGGATTAAATCCTCATTATTAGGACTTACAAAACTCATGTAATCTGTATTCATTAAAATAAATGAGTTTCATTTCTAGGCCTGTCGTAGATCAAATCCTTATGTGTGAGGGATATGAGATCGTATGGCATACTACTTTCATAATTCCAAGTATAGACTCGGTCACTTCTGCATGCATAGTAGGCCACCCAATCTGCACAAATATTGCCTTCATGGTACACATGTGTCACAATGCATTTATTTATATCCTTGATTATAGATTTTGCATAATCAATAATATTGCTAATCATCCACGAGGGTTGAGATATATTGTTGAGGGCTTTAACAGTATTCAAAGAATCCCCTTCAACCCAAAAATTTATATAGTTATTTTCTTTAGCCAAAATAAAACCATTGAGGGCAGCTAAAGCCTCAGCCATGTAATTAAAAATCCATGTGTTATGTGTTTATGTTTTGTTACTTTACTATTTTACATTTCACATATGCAATTCTGGATTGATCGGTATACTCTGCATATTTATTGTGCTTTGGTAAATAGTTCACTACTTATCAGTAATCATAAAGAAGAGATATTGCAAAGCAATCTGACAAGTAGAAAATTGACAAAAGTATTTCAAGGAATTCATCTTGTAGGACAGAAGATAACTTAAGACATAATTTTTGGTTATAAGTTTTAAGGGTTGATTTAAGGATTAATTTTTGAGGCCACTGATTCACCCCTCTCCCCCCCCTCTCAGTTATTACTAACATACCTTGGCAGCAAGGTATTTCATAGCATTTATCAAATTGTCCATTATGTACTCCTCTTTAGGAGTCTTAGTGGACTGCCCCTTTGATTCTTTCCAAAGTCTACCATCATCCCTCTTTCCAATATTACTAGAGGCTTTTCGATTACTTTCAATGTTTATTTCCATCTTGTAGGCATCTCTCAATGTATGGGGTTCCTTATCCCTCAACAAGTAAGCCATCTTTCCATCTAGAGCATTGCAATATGTGGTGAGAAACACATTTTCATCCAGTCTTAACACTTGGAATAATTTATAAATAGCCTTCTAAAATCTAATATTGAAATTAGGTATGACCTCATTTTGAAATTTATTCATATTGTTTAACTCATTCAACATGAAACCAAAATTTATTTTGTCACCTTATTGTTCCTTAAAACACTTAACAAATTCATCCCATGAACAAATGTTGTTATCAGGTAATCCTCGGTACCAATCTCTGGCATCTTCATTTAAAGACTGCAAAAATAATTTCATAACAACATCTTCATGCTCTATTCCATAGTAATTAATTTTGTCAGTGAATACTTTCAAATTCTCCTCACCTGTTATTGCATTGTTTCTACTAAATTTTGGAATCTTGTCTCTAACTTCATTTGGGATAGTGTTTGGTTGGCCTAGAATGCCATCAAAAAACAATTACCTATACTTTTCCGAATGAATGGGTCTTCTTTGAAAACCACTTCCAAGGCTCTAATTACTACTACCAGCACCTAAAATTTGGTGACCAGAAGTTCCTCATATCCCACTTCCACCTAGGTGTGGTGCAAAACCTTGGTTTGTACCAAATACCTGAACATTTGCATTGGTATTAGTTTCCTGAATCTTGGAATTACATCCAGGCTTCCCTTGAGCAGTTGTAGTGGTACTATTTTCCACATTAGTGTGTATAGAAGAGTTTAATAAAGTAATCTTCCTTTTTATTTTTGTATTAGCAACTTCCAATTCTACTCTTTCCAACTGCTTGGCAATATCCTCCTTGGTTTTCCTTTCCCTCTCAAGTTCTACGTCAAGTGAGGAAATATTCTGAGATATCCCTCCTTCATTTTTAGGCTCACAAATTTGTATGCCTGAAATTTTTTGTTTTCCCTTGTCAGCAATTGTTTGGCTTTCATTGGTCACTGGTGGCTCTTGTAGAGAAAATTGAACCTTATGAGGTTTCTTACTTTCGTAAGTAAGAATCTGTCGCAATATAGAGCCTTCACCTTTGAGGTCATCTTTCTTCAAAAGATGTTCCCTCTCTTGGCATTTTTTCCTTGTGGCACTGATATCACACAAAAGTTCCTTATCCAAGCCTTTGAAATCTTCTGTCAAAATTTGATTTTCCATATTTAGTTGAGCAATTTGTTTTTTTCAATTTTTCTCTCTTCAATGACATTTATAATATCTTCCTCTTTATCCTTCTCATTTCTTTGTTTAAGAAGCATTTGTTCCTTCAATTCCTTTCTTAAAACAGCAATATCCCCAAAAAACTTCTATTGGGTTAGGTAAAGGTATTTTGGAGCTTGTGGAATCGTCTAAATTTATCAAAACAACCTTTCTTTGGTTTTCAACCCATACATAATGGGTATCCATTAAATTTGAGGAAAATTTCCCTATTTTTGAATCCCTACCAAGTTGAGAATTCCTACTTGGTTGATAATCCCTACCTCTTTCCTTTCTTCTATTTGCCCCTTTGTATTGGACTTGGGTTACCCAATTTTTTTGTGGTATACTCTCTTGTATAGGGTGTCAAACAGAATATCAAAATAACCCATACTACTCAACTCAGAACTCATGAAGGAAGTAGAACATTTCTCTGGGATAATACTTAGGGTTGACTTTGACCTGCAGACCTAGGTCTCCAAGAAGAAGTATTACAAGGCCCCCCCTTCTTAGAGAAACTCCTTTTGGGAACTTTAGGGAGATCACCTTCTAACATGGCTTGAATATATTTTATATATACCCTTGTGTTTCTCATCCAATCCATAATGAAATCCCCACAAAACTTGATATGCCAATGTTTTTTCTTAAAAACACTAAAAACCAAAACTCGAAGTCGCCACACAAACCTTGTTGGGAAAATATATGAGATTTCACTTTGAACACATTAACAAAAAAAATCAATGAGAGGGAAACATGCAACTGTGATTTCAAAACTGGATACCAAAGATCTAACAATTATCAAACAAGAGTTTCATTGAAAGCTTTTAAATGCATACTTTCCTTTAATTCCCTAGCGGAATCACCATTTTTTGTAGGTTCTTTTTCTTGTTGATATACATCACTTCTAAACAATCCCACTCTATAATATGCCCACACATTGATCAAGCAAGAAAAAAATAATAGTAACAGGGAATTTACACCCTCTTCACTTTGAGTTCCACATACTCAGGCGGGTTTACCTCTTTTCTACTTTAATGACTAACTCAAAGTATCATTCAAGCAAATTTACAGTGTAAATTACAAAACACTTGTTCTTTAACCTATTTATTTGATAAAACAAAACATAATTAGGTTACCAAAAAGTTTGATTAAATGAGGATAGTCACCCACTTTAAATGAATAAAAGATCAGTGCCTTATCTTAGGGTATGGAGTCACCTTAAATATTCAAAACCCTTAACAATGACATAAACTTAAAAACACCTGCATATCTGAGTATAGGATAAATATACCTTATATATCATCCCACATTCATATGATAGATATGATCATCAAATTTGTAAAGAACTTCAAATCTTGTTGAAACTATTTTGAGGAAATTAATTCTCTCCTTGAGAGAAACCCTAAAACAATCTCACAACCTGCCTTATAGATAGATAAATTGAAGAATCCTAAATTATTCAATTTAAACAAAACTTGAAATATAAAGCAAAGAGAACCATTTATAGAATTTCCAGAAACTTCATGTGGATTTATTCATATCCAAATGGTCATTACATTCAAAATAAACTCCAAATATATATATAATTTCTTGGTCTAACACCCGAGTCTTATGATCTTTTATGGTTCAAAAAATGACTATATCTATCCCAGTAGTCTTGGAATCCTCTTATACATAAGGATGCAACAAGCTTTGGACTACTTGGGAGAATCAAAAATATCTTGCAACAATTTTGAAACAAAATAGAAATGACAAAACTTGCAACAATATGATCGAAAGTTGTTGCAGCCATAGGACAACTGTTACTTTTTCAACATGGCCTCCCACCTGTTCACCTCCTTTTCAGTGGGCCAATAGAAACCCTTCACTTTTTCTATCCTAAAAATGTCCTTTGTCCACCTTGCATCTATCATCATTTTGGCATCAGAAATGAACTTGGTCATATCAACTTCAACCATAAACAATTTTTGAATCAGATCGTTGAAATAAGCAACATCAATCTCTTTATCCAAATGTTCATTTGCACTATTTGTTTTCCATATGGAATCAAATTCCTCCTCCCACATAGAATGTTCTTTCAAATCATGGTTACTATCATAAATCTGAGGAAATAATGCATTGCACTCTTTTCCAAACAACTACATTTTGTTTTTAATCAACACATTCTTTCCATTAAAGAATGCATAAGAGGTACTTACCTCTTCTATAATCTTGGTAGTATCTACTATTTTGAGAGGGAATTCATCACTGTGCAAAATATTAGTGTTTAACCTATCCATAACTATGGTCCTACCTGACCATACATTTAACATGGGTCCAAGAAAAGCCACTGCTTCAGAAGCTACACTGCTGGCATCTTCGAGTGAGTTGTGCAGTTCATGCACTGATGAGGTTTTTTCTTTCAAAACATCCACTCGGTGCTTTAGTAATGCAACAACCACAGGAAAATTGGAATTGTATCCTCCCTCATCTTTCCATGTTTGGCCTTCAATGGGTGTTGTTTCATCCTGAGTTTCTATAGACTCATCCACTTTGTCTATTGTCATTGCCTATGGGGGATCCTTTGCCTGCTTTTATTTCAATTTATTCTTTTGTTCTTCCAGTTCATTGTTTTTAATCATGATCTCTTCATAGTTTTTAGCCAATGCAATCATCTGATTAAAAATTTTCTCATACCTTTTGGACAAGTCCTCTCTTTTAGCCAAGTTCATGAATGAAACTTGAGTCATCAAATGAGCAATCTCTATATCACCTGTGTTATGCAAATTCTAAATTATCCTGTCAGCTTTCTTCTCTTCCCTTATATTTAGCACTAGTGGATTTTGAGTGGGAGGAGCCAGAGACCAAATAGATAGATTTTTTGGCTTGGGATCAAAGCCTGATCCTCTTAACACATCATTTATCTCAAACTCTAATCTGAACATAGTATTCTTTTGCTTCCTGATTTGATCAATGATGAATGTAGATTGTAATTACCAATTAGGCATTAGTAATAATTCACTATTTTGTAACAAAATTCTCATATTTTTAACAGTAATTAATTCACTATCAAGGTCATATTCCTGAAGTGTCTTTACAATCTCTTCATTTTTCTCCTCACCCACTTCCTTTGTAATCAGATTATGTTTCAACTCCCTCTATTTCAATTTCACTAGAAAAAATTTTAAATCACCTGACTTGATGAACTCATCATATTTTATGAATTCATCATCCATCATGATTCTCTTATCTACTCCCGCAACAAGATTTGCCTCATTCTCATCTTGTTCCTCATCCTGTGGAATTTCCCTTAATTGAGCTCTGATCCTTCTAAAATAAGTGTCATGTTATGTAACCACAACTCTGGCTATATTTCTCCTTATTTCTATTGCCTTTTCCTCAATATTTTTCCTCTTACTTGGTGGATCCTTAACATAAATTGCCTCATCTCCACTCTCTTCATCATCTTCTTCTGATTCCAAGAGTCTCTTACCATGCAAGGCCTCTGTGTCCTAGGATTCTTGGGGTTGTGCACCTTCACTACCAAATTTTTTCACCTATGTCATCAAAGTCTCATATGATTCAATCATATTTTCAACCATTGCAAAGTATGGGGTGTCAAGGAAGAAACAAGAGAATATAGAGTCTACTTCTTTCCACTCTGCCTCTACTCTCATGAGGTCCTTCCATTTCCTTCTTCTTTCCTAGAAATCAATCCTATCCATTTGATTCGTCACAATATCTTCATCATCCAATACCTCATAATCCTTGATATTGACCCAAGGAGTCATGTCTTTCAAGGCTATCTTGATGAATTTCTCTTGATCACAAAATATTGAGATTGTATTCAACAATCTATATTGTTTCAAAAAACTATTAACTTGATCAAAAGCCTTTTTGCCTATAGAGAAATCTTATGTTATCCATAATCTAGGGACAAAGTTACCCTTCATATGCCCTTCTAAAAACTCCTTATCCACCCAAGTGATCTTCTAAATGAACTCCATAAGAGCAACCCTAAATGGAACAAACTTAGGGAGTATATGTGGGGGCTGAGAGCATCCATAAACTCTAATGATAGTAAAATGGTCAAAGAAGAAAAATCACCCCAATTGTGACTAATTGGCCAATTAGGAACATAATGGCAAGGTCTCAATAGCTTTCTAACATCAAAAGATAATCTCTCCCTATTCACTCCCATCATATCTAATATTGGATTGAAAATCCAATTTTCGAAGCAAAAAAAAAAATGAGTGTGAAGATTTGCTATCCTATACCTAAGCCCATCTTTGCATGGGCATTTCAACTCCATATTTTTTTCATACAAATCCAATTCTTGGTCTATGAACTCCTTGCTATAAAACATAATAAAATACATCAAATGTGAGTAATGTTTGAAGGTAGGAACAAGAACACTACTTTGAATTTTCACCAAATCATTATGTATGGATTCCATCACATAACCAACATATGCGTAGTCTGTGTTGACCTCTGGATGTTGAATATACATGGCCACCATCATTAAGTTATCAGTCATTGTTGAGTCTCCACCAAACCTCAATACCTTACATAACCCGTAAACAATGCACTTCATGTAATTGTGGAAGAAGGAGAGGTCGAATGGTGGCTTTATATCGTTAGGAACCGTAACTAACCTTTCGTCCACCCTAGGCATGTATCTCAACATTTCATGTTGCTTGATCAACTTGGAATGCCTCTCATAATCATTGGTAATTTGATCCAAATCAATTTATGTGCATATAGCACCAGATATCTTAAAAACCTCCCCGAAGCTTCTTGTATCTATGTTTACTAGGGTAGACTTATTCTACCTTTGAATTACCCTAGACACAGGACAATATCTCTTTCCCAATTCTTTTATTAAATCCACATCAACATATACATAAGGCTAAATTATCTTACCCATGTTCAATTTCCACAAATTACTCATGGGAACAAATTTAATTTTGTTATTCCAGAAGTAGTGAAAACAAAGTATTACCTAAGTGATTCAATGTAACAGAATTTCTACATTGGCACCAGTTGTCTTTCCATTCCATCCAATTTGCACTGTTTGTACTTGAAGTTCCTGGTAACAGGTTTTCAAATTCATCAGCATACTTCTTTACCACCACCCCTTTTCTGCCAGAGGCCTTTGAAGATCCACTATAAGTTGCTTGACTCATCTTAAAATTTACATAATCACGTTCACTGCACATTGTCAAACAACCTATAACTGAAACTCTGAACATAATTCTCTGCTAAAATGCTCAAAATATCTTGATAGCATAAAAAAATTGTACACAATCTAAGCACAATCATACAATTTATATAAAATCAAACTATTTTCAAGTCCACCATTACTTCTCACACTTGCCAGAATGGTCGTTGGAGACTGCAACTAGTTCACCATTAATTCCATCTTTGAGCGCAGTTGCGAGAACCAAGTATACATTTTTATTTCTGAGCATTATTCACATTTTACAAAAATTGTACACATGGCAACCCATCACATACTTTCAACATAGCTTATGAACTTTTTGTTTCATTCGAAAGCTAGCGACAATAGCAACTTTTCTCTTTAATCGCATACTCGCAACACCTTTACTTGGATCTCTGATCATCCAGCAAGTAAGCGAGAACCGTCCATCTCATTAAGACTTTTAGTTGTGCACTCATAGAAACACATGGAATATTCCTTTATTCTCCACAAGTAAGTAACAACCACTGATCTTCATCCAAACACATTTTAGTCGCGAGATTGCAGTATGAAACTTAACTTGACCTTGACCTCCGTGAATACGCGGCAACCATAAAGGTAACTACAAACATAACCTTCACGCACTCGCAACTCAAAATTCTATGGTTTATTTAACACATCGAGTGAGTGATGAGACCATCTAAACCTCAGACTAAAATGTGTTGCACACTCGCGAGATAAAAGACCTTAACTGCCAACCACTCGCGACTCAATGACAACATAACATTTCCTTTGCTCGCACACTCACATTGATAACTAACAACGTGATTTAACACTTGCGACTGTGCAATACTATAAAAAATGCTAAAATTACCTAGGACTTAGAAGCCCGAACATCACAACATTTTAAAATTCAAAAAATTAAAAGCCCACATACTCAAAACACGAGAAAGGCCACTTGAAGATTCATGGGGAACATTTAAAAAATATAGTGCGAACACTGTCCATGCTCCTCTCCACATACTTAAGGGAATTTATAAGGTACCTATGCTCTGCAATAATATCTGTTACAAATTTAATTTTCATACTAAATTGGTAAGATGATATTACTTTTCCATTAAATTATGGATTGGATAGTTGTTGTCCTAAGTTGAAGAATTGATTGAATTCAAAAGATAAAGTACACATGCAGTATGACAATTGTAAACATCAAAAGATTGCATAAAGGTACACCTCTTTAACATTAATATTCAGCTTATGAAGATGAAATACATTACAATGCATTCATATTATCAAATTATTGTACTCTAAGTATTGATCATGCTCAAATTTAAAGATTCATAAGTGATCATTACATTGTGCATTCAAACTGAATGTATTAGGCAAATGTTTATTCAAGATTACATCTTTCATATTGAGAACTTACAGAAGATATACAAGTTTGAAAGTAAGATAGAAGAATGTTAGGTTTAGGGTCCAAGCATTGCCTTGAAGAGGTCTTCTACATTCTGGCGGCTGGTTGTTTGAACATTGTTAAATATCTGTGTCTATGTCCAAGTCATTCTGTCAGTCCTGCATTCTAAGTCTAGCGTCCTGTATCCTACATCATCGAAAGAGAAAGAGTTAGATTCAAATTAGATCTAAGCAATGCATAGATACCTAAAACAACATACTAAATTCAAAATTTCAGAACTAGAGATCAACTAATAAAATCAATACAACATCAAAGTATGCATCTACATCAGCTAAATAAAAGTATCAAAGGGACATAACTCTATGAAACCTTTTACTGTTTATAGTTATCATTCTGCATTATTCAAAAGTTGTTGTTTGTGAGATCAAATATCTTAATTAAAGGGACTTAGTTCCTATAACTGAGAAACCTTTTTAAGAACATAAAACATATTAGGTTAGTAAACCCAACCAGCCAACCAACATTCGTGCATAAATGTCATTTCACATGACACTCACACTAAAACATTGATTGGTTGATTCTGTCCACTAACCTAATACATTGATTTGGTGGTGTGTGCAAGCAAGACAAGCAAAAGTGTATTCAAATATAGAAAGAAACATAATCTATAAATTCACAAGTTGCAGATGATAAAATAAAAATGCAATGGGTGTCACAAGCCCATGCTCAAACCTCACAGGTTGCATTATATGCAATACCAAAAAGCTAAGAGTTCAAAATTTTGAGAATGGAAGGGTGCAGAAGAAAGAGATGTAGTTCCTAAAGTGTCGAGAATAGAATTGCAGATCAAAAATGAGGTAGCACTGTACAAGCAAGGATTGAATAAAATACTATGTAATGTTGTTTGAAATATGCATATGCAATCATCAAATAAATAGTGCACAAAGATATATCAAAAGAAGAGAATGGTAGTAATGTTGTTATACAGGAGCATGCAAAAGATCTAATTGCATTGTCATTTAAATGGGAGAGCATTCAAAATGAATTCTAAATATCGTTGGCATCAGACAAGGTATTTGATCTTATGCTATTCTGAACACTGTTATCTTTGAATGAGAGAGAAACAAGTAGACAATGATATACATTATTGCAACTAAATAGAAGATATTATGCATGTTCAAAAAGTAAGTGCTTTTTCAAAGCAATATTCAGACAAACAACAAGATGAAAGTGTCATTCTACATATTTAAAGGATGAATGCTTGATTCCAAGTGCATATGCAGAGATGAAAAACTAGTAACATTGTTATTATCAAAGAATGGAAATCAAATGGTGTTGTTATTTCACATGTTCAGTGCATATTCAAAGCGAAATCAATAGGAAATGCTGGTGATAAATACAGTGTTTATGCCAGAAGTAAAAGGTAAGTACTGTTAATGTTGTCATTTATGTTCAATATGAAATGTCTAATCAAAAATGGATATCAAATATAGTATTATTTTGGCATGTTCAAATAATAGTGTATATGTCAGACTAAAAGATGAATAACATTGTTAATAATATGCATAATGATCAAATGACAGTTCAGAAATTGAAAGAAAGATGCATTGTGTAAAATATCAAAGCTTTGTTCGTAGTATTATGCATGGGTGTCACGAGCCCATGCTCATACCCCATATGTCTATTCCTAATTGGAGTCAAAAAGGAAGATTGAAAGAATAGTCTCTACATATTTTAATGGCTTTTAAACATGGTGGCATAATCATTTTAAAGCATGGTTTTAACATTCAGCAGAGCCAACAAGGAGGACAACATATGACGAAATACAGACATCCAAAAAATACAGTGTTGACACCATGCAAAAGGAGTCGTATGGTTTCAAGAAAATAAGACAAACATAAATAGCTATATCGATGTAGTGGTAGCCAAGTCCAAGAAGAAGCCGAGTTCGTCTCAATAACTACAGACAGACAACATGTATTCATTATTAAATACAGATCTTAACATTCATGGGAGCATTTCCAGATCAACAAGATAAGCCGTGTGGGTATTCAGTAAAAGATGCTTTATATTATAATAGACAACTTTTTTATCATTTTTCTAGCAGAGAAACATGGAGACATCATTTACATCATGCAAAGATGGAGTCGATAGAAGATAATAATAAAACCCAGAATTATGTGCCACGTAAAATGGATACCCAAATCAACTGAACCCCAAAATCATTTAACAACAAGCATGGTGGAGGCAGTTAACAACAGTTGGAGTAAATTTAAGTATTACAAAGGCTATGTAATGCAATAATATATGAAAACAATGTGTTTAAAAAATGAAGGCAAAATCTAAATGAAGAGACAGAATGAGTAAATGCAAGAAGTAACTTATCTTCAAGTTACAAGTTCAAACTGCAGTGGAGGCCGAGTTCATGTGGAGAGCCCAAGTTTGACAGAGGCGTGCATGGAAAATGCCATGTTTCATGGTATGAAGAATCCAGGTTGAAATTAAAGTCATGGAGAAGGAGCCTGAGTTCAAACAAAATGCATGGACAGTGCCATATTCATGGCATTAAACTCAAAAAACCAACTTCAAACTTAAAGATTAGCCGATTTTAACTAAAATAAGTCCAAAAGCAGTGCCATATCTTATGGCATGAAACTCCCACTTCATGCAGAGAGGTTGAGTTCAACCAAAGAAGCCAAAAATAGTGCCATATGTTATGCCATGGAACTCAAGAAGCAGTGGAGGTCGCGAGGGTGGAGAGAGCCCGAGCTCTTCTCACTCAAAATGTCATAACAATGAAGAGGTTGAGTTCAACTAAAGGCGGCATCAAACTCTAGTTCAAAACATATGTCAAATACTGAGCTACCCAAGAAGATGCATGATAAAACGCCGTGTATTATGGCATGTAGTGATCCAAAAGTAAAAATGACTCCAGTCTCAATGAAGAGCGCGAGCTCTTTACAAAACAATCACTTCTAGTTGCAGTTCGAGCTACATGCTCAACACAAATGTATTAGCTCATGTTCATGGCCAAGAGATGAAGATAAAACTCTAAATATACTACATATACCAACTCGGGTTCATAAATGGTGAACTCCATATTACCACTAAAGCACAGAGGAAGTCAAAGAAACAGTGAAAAAAACCACAAGCATGGCAGCGCCAAAGGCTAAAAACCCTAAACAAAATATAAAATGGAATGCAAAAATGAAATATGCCAAGTTTCTTTAAAAACTTTGAAATCCGCTGACAAAAATAGTTAATGCCTTGCAAACTACAATGCACGACAGATCTCTCCAAGTGCCACCACCACTTAGCTAGTACCACTGGTGGAGATGTTTTCTATCAAACATCAGTCATGTTGACCTTAGGTGTAGAGTGGTTTTTTTTGCATAGTTTGGGTATATACTGCGGGTTAGGGATTTATCATCTATGTTATGTAGTTGGGGTTTTAGGCTATGGGACTCGATTTTATGAGTTTTGTTAGAATGTGTACATATTGGTAATGTTTTGAAAAAGATGTATACTTTTCAAATGCCAAAGATTAGAAAGCATGAGTTTGGGGGCTAGATTTTGGGCATCAGTTACGCCTTAGATTTAGGGATTTGGCTATCTTGGAGGGATTTTTGGATGCTATATTTTGGGAATCATTTAGGCCTTAAATTTAGGGTTATCTATCTGTTGAGGAGGACTTTTTGGAGGGAATTTCATTTTTGGAATTGGCCTTAAGGGCTATATATCTGAGCTTCTTATTCAGTTTTAGAGGTTTAGAATTTGAGGAATAAGAGGTATTAGTGAGCATATTGTTCATTTGCTTCTTTTTCACATATTTTGTAGCCATCAATTAATGTTTAAGACAGATTATGATCAAGTGAGTGCATACATTCCTTGACATTTTTTTACTTCTCATGTAACTATTTTACAGATTTTTGAGGAGAATAAAGCTTGCCCTATTTTTTATACATCTTTCTGAGTTTTGCTATCAATCCTTTCACATTTCTACATTGAAGTGTAAGGTATTTTACAGTATAGATTAGTGAATTTTTTTGAATTCCTATTCTAGGTTGTGGAGTATAAACCTTTTGCAGAATCTTCATGTTTGTTGACATAATTATTACCATTAGTGGCACAAACCCTAATAGTGAATTCTAGGTCATCCTATGTATTATGAAGTGAATGTTATTGTAGATTTTAGTAATGTATGTCCTATAGGTGTTGAGTTATAATTCTAATCAAATCTGAATCCATTTGGTGTATCACCTTTTTAGCTAGTTTATTCATTTTTCAGTTATCCTTCTCCCTTTTCCCAAAGCCCAAAAATTAGTATTAGGTGATATTCCAAATCAAATAGGAACCAGCCTAGAATCTGGAGATTAATTCTCTCTCCCACAACAAGAATGTTTCCATGTTTCAATAGGATAGCTAGATTTCAAATCAAGCTAAAGGCGCAATCCTGATTGACAACAGTTTTTGGCACGCCCAGTGGGACCCAAACTTCTACACAGTTCTTGCTAGATATTATTTCTTATTGTTGTTGTGGTGTGAACAACAGTATCTCAACCTTTTGGAAGGTATTTTACCAGCACCTAGTGACTCTATTTTTAAGGTTTTATTGTAGATTTTGTTGCGGACTTATTTTAATGAGAAGAACTCCTACAAGAGCAACCAACGAAGGATTCATTTATCAAGAGTTGTAGCCCAGTAGAAGAGGTAGAAGATTAGCAAGAAGAGATAGAACATCTCAAGCTACAGGAGAAAGATCCTTTCTCAGGGGGTCTGATTTCTCACTCTTTAAAAATCCTATCTTTGAGGATCAAGCTACAATCTTGGAAGGTCATGAGGTAAATATTGAAGATTTTAGTTTTCCTGAAGATTTAAGTGTTAGTGACAATTCTGGATCATAATTACTCATTTTTGAAGAATCGGCAAAGGATCAGTTCACTGTTGTAGCATCCATAAGTGGTACTGCTACCCTAGGATTGAAAACATATCAAAGGAAGGTAACTCAATCTAACAAATCTATTGTACCACCTGTAATTCAGCAGTAAGTACCACCAGTACATATGGCTAGAAACTTGCCATTTGTGGCTTTTAATGATGGCAACCCATTACAAATTTTTGTCTATCATGATATTCCACAAGAAACACTAAAAGGTTTGCCATATTTCAATGGTGAGAATCATATTTCAGCAATAGATCATATTAAAGATATTGCTACTGTTTGTGGATTACATCAAGTTAATCATGATGATGTAGCATTAAAACTATTAGCGGCATTGCTCAAGGGTAAAGCATTAATCTGGTTTAGAAGTTTGCCAGTTAACTCTATTGCTACATGAGATGAGTTAGGGACTGTTTTGATCAGTAAATTTGAAGATAGGTCCAATAATTTTTCTTTGGTTGGGCAGTTAACTACTATTAAGAGAAGTGATAATGAGCATATTTCTGATTTCAATTTTTCATTTTCAACGAACTTGGGACAGAATTCCAAGATCTTTTAAACCTTCCAATGACTATGCATTTTTGTTTTATTTAAAGGCTTTAACAGTGATATTGCACTCATGATACAGTCTATGGGAGGGCATAATTTACCTAATACTTATGATGTTGTTGTTAGAGATGAAAACAACTTGATACAAGCTGGAAAGTTACCTCCAATGCCTTATTGTGTGAAAATACAACTAGTTGTACCAGTTGTTATACCACCTATTGTTGTTGTACCTCCATTTCTAGCACTTAATATGTAGGTTGTAGCAGAAGAACATGCTTCTTTAGCTCCTATTAGGGAGATTAAAGAGAAGACCCTGGAGCTAAAAGACACAAATGATAGCATTTTTAAGACCTTTTAGAATTATGGAAATGAAATAACAAATCTAAAGAGGCAAAAAAGTCAATACAATAGGCCTCCACAAGCTTCTTATCAGCAGAATAGACCATCAAGTCAAGCTTCTAGTTCAAATTAGCCAAGGCAAGCTCAAGGGTAGCAAAGGAATTATGGTCAAATCAAGCATATAACTATGCAACTCCTAGTACTTCCCAGGAGATGGTAGTGGTCCCTCAAAATAATTATGTACAAGAGACATAATGGTGTAACACATGCAGTAATGCTCATTTCTGGTTGGATTATCCTCACACACTCGAGGCTAGAAGGAAAGATATTATAAAGGGATAGTCAGTTAATAGCCAAATAGAGGTACAGTATGATCAAACATAAACACAAGGTAATCCTGATGTGTCTTTGGTGAATTTTAATGATGATGATGTTGTTTTAGCAGCAAATTTTGACCCAAATCAAGTATGGAGACCTATAGCAGCAGGAACAAGGTCAAAATGAAGGCTGGAAATGATCGACAACAAAATGATAAGGTACAACAACCTACTATTACAATACAGTAGCAAACAAAGCAGCATGTACAAGCTCAAAAAGGAGCAGAGCAACCATAACAAGCAGTAAATGAGCCTGCTGTTTTAAAACAACACCAAAAGGTTAGTGTTCAAAACTTTAATATTGTTGATCATTTGAAGAAGACAAATGTTCTCTTGTCTATGTGGGATTTTTTGTCTCTTCCAAGACAAAAGGACATGTTACAAGAGGCATTAAAAGCACTTACATTATCTAATGAAGTTTTGTCTCAACAAACCCCTAAGATTTTAGTAGCTGCAAGTACTAGTACATCCCAGCAATCATCCAAGTTGATCAAACCTCCTCCATTTTATGTCACTGTCATTATAGGACAGCACCTAGTTCACAATTGCATGATTTATTCTGGTGCTACTAGCTCGATTATGCCAAAGAAAATTGTAGACCAACTAAGCCTAAAGTATGAGCCACTTGAAAGAGGGGTAGTTCAGTTAGACGGGACAACAGTGGCAACTGTGGGAGTTATAAAGAATCTAGATTTAACACTGCATGCTTGTCCTAGTTTTTAAGTACCTATGGATGTCTACATTATTGATTTCCCTCCTAACTTCTCTATATGCTTTTCATGATAATTCACTGCTAAGATAGGAGAATATCTATTAGTAGACTAGACTCACATGCTTTTCTGCACCAGGTACAGTATTAAGGTTACTATTCCCTCAGAACCCATTGCAAAATTATGTGTTGAACAGTATGTTGCTAGTGCTGGAAATGGATCAGCAATTATATTATTTGATCAAGAGGAAATATCTGATATTTTTGAATCTCAAACGCAAATAAGTAAATTTCCTAATGTGTTTTTAGATGATTAATCAACTGAAAATGTGAGAATTTCATATGAACAGATTGAAGAACCAAGTTTGGGTAACTATGTTATCCATGAGATTTCAGATTTTCTACTAGCTGATGTAAAGAGTGCAGATTTAAATTCAGAAAAACAATCTAATGTTGTTTGGAAGTTGTTTTTTGATGGTTCATGCAGCAAAATAGGTGCAGGAGGAGGTTGTATGCTGGTTTCACCAGCAAATGAGAGGTATTACTCTTCTTTCATATTCACTTTTAGTTATACCAATATTGTTGTTGAATATAAAGCCCTCATAAATGGATTGAAGTGGGCCATTAAGAGAGGTATTAGTTGTTTGCAAGTTTACAGTGATTCAGAACTGATTGTGAATCAAGTTAGGAATGTACATGCAACTAAGAATGATTTATTAAAAAGTTATAAGCATGTTGTATGGGATTTAATTAAAGGCTTGAGGCTTTTAATTTGTAATCTATTCCTAGAAATCAAAATAAACATGTTGATAGGCTTGCTCCTGTTGCAGCCCAATATGATATCCCAACTGAGATCAACAATAGTAAGAGACTAAATTATGTAAAAGTAATTGTTAGACCTGTTGTCCCAAATAATGTTGATTGTTGGCAAGTTTTTGAATCTGACCAACATATTGTTAATTTTTTGAGAGAAGAGGTTGATTTTGCACAGCCAAACCAGAAAAAATTGAAGACCAGATCATTCAGTTGAGGACAAACAAGATGCCCAAAGGTCTTGTGACCTTAGAATCTATGTTTGGTACTAATGATCAATTTAAGAAGAATAAATCCAGCTTGCAGATCAAAGAATAACATTATGAAGAAGTATCAGTTGCAAAGGATAGATTGTTGAAACTTAGAAAGGTATGTACACCTGAAGAACGTCAAACCTTTGTCAACTTATGTAATGAATTTTATGATATTATTGCTTGGAATTATTCAGATTTGAAAGGATGTGATCCTAGTATTTCCCAGCACATAATTGAATTAGAACTAGGAGCCAAACCAGTTAGGCAAAAACAGAGGCCAATAAATCCTAAACTAGAGCCTCTCATGATTAAAGAATTGAATAAACTGATTGAGAGCAATGTCATTTTCCCAATCAAACATACTTCATGGGTATCCAATCTAGTTCCTATTACAAAAAAGAATGGAGAAATCAGATTGTGTGTTGATTTTCGTGACTTAAATAGAGCTTCATTAAAGGATAGGCATCATTTTCCTTCAATGGAACAAATCTTGCAGGTTTTTTCAAGTTCAAAATGGTTTTCATTGCTTGATGGTTTCTCTGGTTACAACCAGATTTTGGTAAAGGAAGAGGATAGATTCAAAACAACATTTACTACCAAATGGGGAACTATGGCTTATTAGAAGATGTCATTTGGCTTATCTAATGCAGGTGCAACATTTCAAAAGGATATGGACAAGGCCTTCATAAATTTGATGTACAGGTTTGTACTTGTTTATTTGGATGATATTAATGTTTTCTCAAAAAATGCATCAGATCACTTTCAACATTTAAGAATTATCTTTGAAAGATGCAGAGAATATGGCATTTCTTTAAATCCCAAGAAAAGTATATTTGTTGTCCATGAAGGTAAATTGTTGGGATTTATTGTTTCAAAGGAGGGTATCACTATTGAACCTGAAAGAGTAAGTGTTATCCTTGCCTTACCACTTCCTCTTCACAAAAAGGGTCTTCAAAGTTTCTTGGGAAGAATCAACTTTGTAAGAAGATTCATCCCAGACATTGTTGAATTACTAATGCCATTAACAGACATGCTCAAGAAAAATACTGTTTTTAAATGGACCAAAGAAGGCAAACTCATCTTTGAATTGATTAAGGAAGCATTAGCTGCTGACTCTACCTTGTTAAATCCTGATTTTTCAAATGATTTCATTTTGTATGCATATGGGAATGTTGATAGCATTGTTGCCATGTTAGTTTAGAAGAATGACATAGGTTCTGAGTAACCAATAGCTTTTTTAGTCAAGGACTTAAAGACTATGAAATTTATTATTCATTTGTTGAAAAGCATGTACTTGTTGTGATTAGAAGTTTGAACAAATTCAGGCATATGCTTTCTAACAATAAAATAAGACTGATGGTTGCTCATCCTTCTGTTAAAGACTTTTTGCTGAATAAGGATTTCAACACCAAAAGAGTTGGTTGGATCACAAAGGAAATGGAGTATGACATTGAAATCAAAGTTAACAAGCTGGTAAGAGGTGAGGGCTTATGTGAACAACTTGCTGGAAATGGAGATAACACTCCAAAAGATGATTCTAAAGTGATTTTGACTTTAGAAGACAATGAACAAGTTGTCCCAGATTTGCAGAATGATTGGGTGAACGATATGGTTATTTTCTTGCAAACATGACGTTGTCCTAAAGGTTTTGAAAGATAAAAAAGAAGGTATTTTAAATTACAATCCATTCCATATTGTTTTCTGAATAATATATTGTATAGAAGGGATTATAATGGTGTAATGCTGAGATGCATTAGTGGAGATCAAACAGAAAATATTCTAGAAGAATTCCATGATGGACTAACAGGTGGCCATTTTGCTACAAGAAAAACTTCATTGAAGATTATGAAGGCTGGCTATTTTTGGCCAAACATGTACAAAGACGCCTTTATATGGGTTAGAAGGTGTTTGAAATGTGTTTTTTTTTTGCAAATAAACATAGGTTAGTAGCTTTACCTCTTAATCCAATTCAAGTTGAACCGCCTTTTATTAAGTGGGGAAAAGATTTTATTGGCCCCATAAATCCATCATCAAGTTTAGGTCATAGATATATTCTAACAGTAACAGATTGTTTTACAAAGTGGACTAAAGTTGTTGCATTGACAGATGCAAATGAAAGTTATGTTCTAAATTTTTATGAAGATATGATTTCAAGGTTTGGAACACCTGAATCCATTGTTTCTGATAATTCCTTGGCCTTTTTAGGCACAAATTATTACCCACATGGTAATGGACAAGCTGAATCAACAAATAAAAATCTGATTCGCATCATCAAGAGGACTATTGAAGACAATTAGAGAGCTTGGAGTAGAAAGTTAAAGCAGGCCTTGTGGGTTGATAGGATCGCCCCAAAGCACTCAATAGGTAACTCACCTTATATGTTGGTCTATGGAAGAGAGGAAAGGTTGCCAATTTCAGTAGAGTTGCCAAGTTTGAGCCTGATCAAAGAATTAGATCTGTTAGAGCAGCCGCTCATGGAGGAAAGGCTTGCTGAGTTGATAGAGTTAGAAGAGATTAGAAAAGGATCTTTTCAGAAGTTGGAAGATCATCATGATCAAATGAAGAAGACATTTGACAGAAAATTTGTTGCAAGAGTCTTTGCAGAAGGTGATTTAGTGCTCAAATGGGATGAGATGAAGAGTAGACCTGGTAAGCATTCAAAATTTGATTTCATTTGCGATGGTCCATTTGTGATTATAGGATACAAGGCCCATAATTATTTTCATCTCTCAAATATGGAAGGAAAAGAATTTTCAATCCTGATTAATGGGATCTACCTCAAGCGTTGCTTTTGAGGTTAGTTGGTGTGAATAAGTGCTTTGCACATAGTTAGTTTCTTTCAGTTAGTTACAGTTAGTACTTCTATTCTCACAATGGTCAAATCAAGAAGATACACACCATGCATAATCAAGAATCCATTGGGATTCCTAGTTATGAATAATGCATATCTCAATAATAGGATCATGGTGGGAAGAGAAGTTGCTTTTTAGATAGTTTGCTTTGCAGTTTTGAAGGTTAGAATGAACAAAAATGGCAAGATCAATCACATGATAAATGGATGAACATCATACCCATCACATGAGACATGGATAATTTTTTTTATCTCATATCATAAGCATCATGCCCAAACATATATTATGCAACCAAGGTTGTTGTTAAATCTCATTCTGCCTTTGGTTTAGGGTTCCTATTTCTGGACAGCATCATCATCATATGAACTATGCTCATCACATGATACATGGATAAGTTCCACTGCATCACATCATAAACATAATTTCAAACAACAATATGAAGTACAGATTGTTGTTCAATAATAGTTTTGCTTTCCCTAAGTGTTGGTCAACACAAGTTTTGGTTTAGTTTCAGTTTGCAGTTTGCAGTTTGTTTTCAGATTGAGAAGGTTTAGTTGTTCCTAAAAGTTCAAGACTTTGGCCCAATCGATAAGAAAAAGGAAACTGGTCTGATTTTGTTCAGCAGGAAAACACCCCTGAGAGGTCGCCAGAAAATGTTACCGATTTAGTTTGCATACTAAATTGGTAAGATGATATTACTTTTACATTGAATTATGGATTGGATAATTGTTGTCCTAAGTTGCAGAATTGATTGAATTCAAAAGATAAATTACACATGCAGTATGACAATTGTAAACATCAAAAGATTACATAAAGGTACACCTCTTTAACATTCATATTCATCTTATGGAGATGAAATACATGGAAATGCATTCATATTATCATATTATTGTACTCTAAGTATTGATCATGCTCAAATTTAAAGATTCATAAGTGATCATTACATTGTGCATTCAAACTTAATGTATTAGAAAAATGTTTATTCAAGATTACATCTTTCATATTGCAAACTTAGAGAAGATATCCAATTCTGAAAGTAAGATAGAAGCATGTAGGGTTTAGGGGTCCAAGCATTACCTTGAAGAGGTCTTCTACATTCTGGTAGTTGGTTGTCTGAACTTTGTCAAATCTTTGTATCTCTATCCAAGTCATTCTGTCAGTCCTGCATTCTAAGTCTAGGATCTTGTATCCTACATCATGGAAAGAGAAAGAGTTAGATCCAAGTTGGATCTAAGAAATGCATAGATACCTAAAACAACATACTAAATTCAAACTTTCAAAACTGGAGATCAACTAATAAAATTAATACAACATCAAAGTATGCATCTACATCAACTAAAATAAAGTATCAAAGGGACATAACTCTATTAAACCTTTTACTGTTTATAGTTATCATTCTGCATTATTCAAAAGTTGATGTTTGTGAGATCAAATATCTGAATTAAAGGGACTTAGTTCCTATAACTGAGAAACCTTTTTTAGAACATCAAACATATTAGGTTAGTAAACCCAACCAGCCAACCAACATTCATGCATAAATTTCATTTCACATGACACTCACACACAAACATTGATTGGTTGATTATGTCCACTAACCTAATAGATTGATTTGGTGGTGTGTGCAAGCAAGACAAGAAAAAGTGTATTCAAATACAGAAAGAAACATAATCTATAAATTCACAACTTGCAGATGATAAAAGAAAAATGTAGTGAGTGTCACAAGCCCATGCTTGAACCTAGCAGGTTGAATTATATACAATACCAAAAATCCAAGAGTTCAAAAGTTCAAGAATGGAAGGGTGCAGAAGAAAGAGATGTAGTTCCTAAAGTGTCAAGAACAGAATTGCAGATAAAAAATGAGGTAGCACTGTACAAGCAAGGATTGAATAAAATACTATGTAATGTTGTTTGAAATATGCATATGAAATCATCAAATAAATAGTGCACAAAGATATATCAAAAGAAGATAATGGCATTAATGTTGTTATACAGTAGCATGCAGAAGATCTAATTGCATTGTCATCGAAATGGGAGAGCATTCAAAATGAATTCTAAATATCGTTGGCATCAGATAAGGTATTTGATCTTATGCTATTTTGAACACTGTTATCTTTGAATGAGAGAGAAACAAGTAGACAATTATATACATTCTTGCAAATAAATAGAAGATACTATGCATGTTCAAAAAGTAAGTGCTTTTTCAAAGCAATATTCAGACAAACAGCAAGATGATAGTAACATTCTACATATTTAAAGGATGAATGCTTGATTCCAAGTGCATATGCAGAGATGAAAAACCAGTAACAATGTTATTATCAAAGAATGGAAATCAAATGGTGATGTTATTTCACATGTTCAGTGCATATTCAAAGAGAAATCAATAGGAAATGCTGGTGATAAATACAGTGTTTATGCCAAAAGTAAAAGGTAAGTACTGTTAATGTTGTCATTTATGTTCAATATAAAATGCCTAATCAAAAATGGATATCAAATACAGTATTATTTTGGCATGTTCAAATAACAATGTATATATCAGAGTAAAAGATAATAACAATGTTAATAATATGCATAATGATCGAATGACAGTTCAGAAATTAAAAGAAAGATGTTGTAAAATATCAAAGCTTTGTTCACACTATTATGCATGGGTGTCACGAGCTTGTGCTCGAGCCCCATATGTCTATTTATGATTGGAGTCATAAAGGAATATTGAAAGAAAAATCTCTACATATTTTAATGTCTTTTAAACATGGTGGCATAATCATTTTAAAGCATGGTTTTAACATTCAGCAGAGCCAACAAGGAGGACAACATATGATGAAATACAGACATCCAACAAATACAGTGTTGACACCATATAAAAGGAGTGGTACGGTTTCAAGAAAATAAGACAAACATAAATAGCTATATTGATGCAGTGGAGGCCGAGTCCAAGAAGAAGCCGATTTCATCTCAATAACTACAGACAGACATGTATTCATTATTAAATACAGATCTCAACATTCACGGGAGCATTTCCAGATCAACAAGATAAGCCATGTGGGTATTCAGTAAAAGATGCTTTATATTATAATAGACAACTTTTTAATCATTTTACTAGTAGAGAAACCTGGAGATATCATTTACATCATGCAAAGATGGAGTCGATACAAGATAATAATAAAACCCAGGATTATGAGCCACGTAAAATGCATACCCAAATCAACTGAACCCCAAAATCATTTAACAACAAACATGGTGGAGGCAGTTAACAACAGCTAGAGTAAATTTAATTATTACAAAGGCTATGTAATGCAATAATATATGAAAACAATGTGTTTAACAAATGAAGGCAGAATCTAAATGAAGAGACAGAATGAGTAAACAAAAGAAGTAACTTATCTTCAAGTTACAAGTTCAAACTACAGTGGAGGCTGAGTTAATGTAGAGAGTCTGAGTTTGACAGAGTTGTGCATGGACAATGCCATGTTTCATGGTATGAAGACTCCAAGTTGCAAGTCAAGCCACGGAGAAGGAGCCCAAGTTCAAACAAAATGCATAGACAGCATATTCATGGAATTAAACTCAAAAAATCAAGTTCAAACTGAAAGATTAGCTGAGTTTAACTAAAATAATTCCAAAAGTAGTGCCATATATTATCAAATGAAACTCCCACTTCATGTAGAGAGGTTGAGTTCAACCAAAGAAGCCAAAAAAAATGCCATATTTTATGGCATGGAACTCAAGATGCAGTGGAGGCTGCGATGGTGGAGAGAGCCTGAGCTCTTCTCACTCAAAATGTCATAACAATGAAGAGGCCAAGTTTAACTAAAGGCAGCATAAAACTCCAGTTCAAAATATATGCCAAATATTGAGCTACCCAAGAAGATGCATGATAAAGTGTCATGTATTATGGAATGCACTGAACCAAAAGTAAAAATGACTCTAGCCTCAATGAAGAGCCTAAGCCCTTTACAAAATAATCACTTCTAGTTGCAGTTCGAGCTACATGCTCAACACAAATGTATTAGCTCATGTTCACAGCCAAGAGATGAAGATAAAACTCTAAATATACTACAGATACCAGCTTGGCTTCATAAATGGTGAACTCCATATTACCACAGAGGCACAGAGGAAGCCAAAGAAACACTGAAAAAAACCACAAGCATGGCAGTGCCAGAGGCTAAAAACCCTAAACAGAATACAAAATGGAATGCAAAAATGCAATATGCCAAGTTTCTTTACAAACTTTGAAGTTTGCTGACAAAAATAGTTAATTCCTTGTAGACTATAGTGCACAACAGATCTCTCCAAGTGCCACTACGACTTAGCTAGTACCACTGGTGGAGATTTTTTCTATCAAACATCGGTCATGTTGACCTTAGGTGTAGAGTGGTTATTTTTTGCATAGTTTAGGTATATACTGCGGGTTAGGGATTTATTATCTATGTTATGTAGTTGGGTTTTTAGGCTATGGGACTCAGTTTTATGAGTTTTGTTAGGTTTTTTGTTAGAATGTGTACATATTGGTAATGTTTTGAAAAAGATGTATAATTTTCAAATGCCAAACATTAGAAAGCATGAGTTTGGGGGCTAGATTTTGGGCATCAGTTATGCCTTAGATTTAGGGATTTGGCTATCTTGGAGGGCTTTTTGGAGGCTATATTTTGGGAATCATTTAGGCCTTAAATTTATGGCTATCTATCTGTTGAGGAGGACTTTTTGGAGGGAATTTCATTTTTGGAATTGGCCTTAAGGGCTATATATCTAAGCTTCTTATTTAGTTTTAGAGGTTCAAAATTTAAGGAATAAGAGGTATTAGTGAGCATATTGTTCCTTTGCTTCTTTTTCACATATTTTGTAGCCATCAATTCATGTTTAAGATAGATTGTGATCAAGTGAGTGCATACATTCCTTGACATTTTTTTACTTCTCATGTAACTATTTTAGAGGTTTTTGAGGAGAATAAAGCTTGCCCTATTTTTCATACATCTTTCTGAGTTTTGCTATCAATCCTTTCAAGTTTATGCTATGAAGTGTAAGGTAATTTACAGTATAGATTAGTGAATTGTTCCAAATTCCTATTCTAGGTTGTGGAGTATAAACCTTTTACAGAATCTGCATGTTTGTTGATGGAATTATTACCATTAGTGGCACAAACCCTAATAGTGAATTCTAGGTCATCCTATGTATTGTGAAGTGAATGTTATTGCATATTTTAGTAATGTATGTCCTGTAGGTGCTGAGTTATAATTTTTAACAAATCTGAATCCATTTGGTGTATCACCTTTTTACCTAGTTTATTAATTTTTCAGTTATCCTTCTCCCTTTTCCCAAAGCCCAAAAATTAGTATTAGGTGATATTTCAAATCAAATAGGGATCGACCTAGAATCTGGAGATTCATTCTCTCTCCCACAATGAGAACATTTCCATGTTTCAAAAGGATAGCTAGATTTCAAATCAAGCTAAAGGTGCAATCCTGATAATGTCTCATCTTCCCTTTCTTCATCTCTCTCTGATAATTATTCACCCCTTACATCAACTTTGCCCTTCAACTTCTCTAGTTCTGCTTTCATCCATCTATTGTGTTCTACTTGCTCTTGCACAATCTTGGCAAGCTCGACATTTGTTAGTTTTTGAGGCATTGATTGGGCCTCTCATCCTAACTCATCTAATGACATATACACCAATCCTTCCCCTAATTATTATCCAAAGGTATGATACCACTTGATGCAGAGTGAAGCCAAGTATTATTGGAATTGATCCCAATCACAAACTTACCAACCCTCCTAGCCCTTAAGCCACAATAGGATTACTCTTGGATCCTTATTTATAAAGAACCTTTAGGGAATTCATCTAGTTCTTCTTTAAGTTTCTTCAACTCCCTTGTGCATGCTATATTTTCTCCTCAACAATCCAACCACACTAGACTAGTGTGTCCCCAAACTTCAACTCAAAACTTCTCACAAGAACTTCTCCATTCACATGAACCAATGTACAATACCTTCATGCTTCACCATAGGAATTGGAAAATATTTCTATTGATCACTAATATACAATTTAGGACCATTTATGGACTTCCATAAAGTTCTATTGGTCACAAGTATCAAATTGTCCTCTTAGGCTTAATAGGACAGGCTTGTCTAGTAGCCCTATGAATGAGGTTCTTCAGCCTTAACTTTGATAACTTCCAAATGATCACCTTGAAATGCCACACTTTTGAACATCATTTTTGGAGATATTCTAAACTCCAAATATTTGATTCCCAACTCCAATTTTATGATTCCCTAACACCTCCAAGGACCAGAGACCTAATATGACTAATTAGGGTTGGTTATTGAAGCAAGTACTCAAGAATGGGTTCCCCAAACTAAAACCATTCCTAGGGAAGGTATACCTACACCTAAGAAATCCTAATCCATGACCATAGTGTTTCTATCCACTCCCTATAGAGCCTTGTGCATTAAATAACAATAAATTATCACCGAGCACATAAGGGATGTTCGGCTAGGGCTTGGTGGAAAAAATAACATACAAACTCCAATCCATTTTTCCTTCTGGAATCCTAAATTTCCTTACCCCTACTTTAATTCCTCCCATTTATATGATATTCCACTAGTGGGTTTGCAAATTAGGGGCTCATCTTCAGAACCTAGGTTATGGAGGGCTCCAATACCAGTTTGTGCAAAAATAATGATTTCTCTCTTCAACCTCCACAAAAAAAAAAAAAAACTATATTTGAACCATAAAAATATCTAAAATTCCACCATGAATAAAAAAACTACTTCTAATCCAAATGCAATTTGAATGGTACAAAAACAAAGATAGTTATCCAGAAAAAAAACTAATTTTATTTCCTTCAAGTTTGCAACGAATCTTTACATTCATGAACAACAACCAATATTTCATGATTCATGGCCTTATATGTCCTCAAACCAATTCCCATAACCAATTTTAGAACTTTTAGGACCGTTGGGGAGGTTGTAGCAACTTTTCATAAAAGTTGCAAAATTTGTTAAGCAACTTTTTACAAGATTGCAACAATTTTGCATTTTTCTTGTCCTGACTATCTAGGACCCCTAAAGACTTATAATGAGTGCATTTTCACTCCAAAAAACCTATGACACCTAGAAACACCAAAAATTATTAAATCTTTCCCTTTGACCAAGTTTGACCACAAGGCTTATAAGTGCACCTTGGGCCAACTAGTCTTACAAATGGGCCTTTATTACATTAAAGGGATCCAATTATCCTTAAGGAATATTAGGCCTATCAAACACATTTTATGATTTCTTAGGAGGGATGCTCCTACACCAAGTAGTATCCATAAAAAAATCAATCAATAATAATGATGATCTTTGTAAGTACACTGGACTAGTGCAAATTAATGCATCTCTAGCTCTGATCAAGAGGGGCAATCAACCCAACCTTACCTCGGAGATACTCAAAAGTATCCTTTAACAAGGGCTTCATGAAAATATCTTCAATTTTTTCTTTTGTAGATACATATTCCAATCTGACTTCTTTCTCGCTAACCTTGTCTCTCAAGAAATGATATTTGATAGATATATGCTTTATCTTTGAGTGTAGCACATGGTTCTTTGAAATATTGATAACACTTGAATTGTCACAATAAATAGAAATAGGCTCATCAATACATATTCTAATTTAATTCAACATTTTCTTTATCCAAATCACTTTTGTATAATTAGAAACAAAAAAAAAATATTCAACTTCAATGGTAGATTGTGAAATACAATTTTGTTTCTTACTTTCCCATGAAACTAATCTCTTACCCAAAAAGAATGTTCGACCACTTGTTCTTTTTATTTCATCCACATTACCTTCCCAATCCACATTAGTATAAGCATTCAATATAAAATCATCATCATTTTCATACCATAATCTATAATCATATGTCCCTTTCAAGTATCTAAATATCCTTTTAACAACAACAACAACATGTGATTCCTTCAGTTGTGCTTAAAATCTTGCAACAATGCAAACAAAATTCATAATTTATGGTCTATTTTGGGTCAAGTATAATAATCCACTAATCATTGATTTGTATCTTGTTTGTTTTTTCATAGGTGAATCATCATCTTTTGTCAATTTGAAACCAATAATCACTGAAGTACCAATAGGTTTTGAATCATCCATGCCAAATTTATTCAACAATTCTTTTAAAAACTTAGAGTGGGATATGGAAATATCTTTATCAGTTTGTGTAATTTGTAGACCAAGAAAAAATTTCATCTCACCCATCATGGACATCTCAAACTCTTTCATCATCTCATCAGCAAATTCCTTACTCAATTACAATTAAAAAAAAAATCATGACCAAATTTGAAGTGTAAGTTACTATCAACTGAACCTTTACTGAAACCAAGGCTCAATAAATATTTATCTAACCTTGCATACTAGGATCTAAGTGTTTGTTTCAATCTATATAATGCTTTCTTAAATTTTATAACTATTTCATCTTCATCGGTCAAAGGAAAACCATCAGGCTGCTCAATATAGACTTCTTCTTCCAACTCTTCATTCAAGAATGTAGACTTAACATCCATATGATATACCTTAAAAACTTTGTTAGTGTATGCAAGAAACGTGGTAAAATCTTCAATTCTAGCAACAAGAGCAAAGGTTTCCTCAAAATAAATACCTTCCATCTATGAGTATCCCTTGCAAACAAGTCTGGCTTTGTTCTAAACCACTTCACCTTCTTCATTCAATTTGTTTATAACTACCCATTTAGTACTGATCACATTCTTATCTTTAGGTTTGGGAACAAGAATCCATGTCTTATTTTTCTCAATCTATTCCAACTCTTCTTCCATTGCTTTAACCCAACTTTCATCTTTGCATGCTTCATCAACATCCTTATCTTCAATCTTAGAAATAAAACATATTTCATTTCTAGCAATTCTTCCTCTAGTCTGAACACCGTGATTCTTATCACCAATAATATATTTTTCTGAATTATTTAACTTTACATACCTTGGACTCTTCAGATTTGTATTTGTAGCACACTCTTGTGTTCCCACTTCTTCCTCATTTGAAATTTATTCATTATGTTCTACCGAACCACTCTAATTATGATTTTGATTTTGTGCTTGCACAATCTTATTGTCTTCTTCATCATCATATGATTCATATCTACAAGATCTGAAGTGTTTCCAAAAATTATCATCCAATTTGGCATTTTCACTTCCAATTACCATATTCAACCTTTTTTTATAACACTTGTATGTTTTTCTTTTTGTAGAATAACCAAGAATAATTCCTTCATCACATCTAGGATCAAATTTTCCTAAGTCTTCATTTATTTTGATATAGCATTTGCTTCTAAAAATTCTAAAGTATTTCACTGTAGGAACATGACCATACAAAAGTTCATAAGGTGTCTTACTATTGCCCTGCTTGATTTGAACTCGGTTCAATATATAGATAGCAGCACTAACTTCTTCTCTCCAATAGATCTGTAGTACATCTCCTTAAATCACCATAGTTCTTGCGATCTCTAGGATAGCTCTATTTCTTCTCTATGCAATGTCATTTTGTTGTGGGGTTCACAAAGCAGAAATTTTCCTCTTTATTACATGCTCTTCACAAAAATTGTTAATCTCAATAGATGTAAACTCTCCACCTCTGTCCGATCTCAAACATTTAAACTTTAGACATGTCTCAGTCTCAACCATAGCTTTGAAAAACTTGAATTGTTCAAAGGCTTCAAATTTCTCTTTCAAAAATGTAACCCATATTATTCTAGAATAATCATCTATGAATAAAATGAAATATTTTTCCTCGTAATTGCTTCTAGTTCTTGCAGGACCACATAAGTCAGAATGCACCAAATCTAGCAATCCACTTGAAGAATAATTCTTTCTCTTAAAAGTAGATTTAGTCAGCTTACATAATTGATATTCCTTACACATCACATTAACATGCTTCAATAGTTTAGGAAGATCTATAACTGTTCTTGTAGTGCTTATCTTCTCAATGTTATCAAAGTTTACATGAAAAAATCTCTTGTGCCACAACCAACTATCATCAATCTTAAAAATTAGGCATTTATTCTTAGAATTGTTCAAATGAAATACATTGCCTTTAGTCTTTCTCCCTGATGCAATCTCGATTCCAGAGCTTCCAATAATCTTGTATATTCTATCATTGAATTATAAGTTGTAACCTTTATCAACTAGCTATCCAAAACTCAAAATATTGTACTTAAAACCTTCAACATATAAAACATCATCAGTATTATTCTTACCATCAAGTGTAATGGAACCTCTACCTCTGATCATACAAGGAGTGTCATCGCAAAATATGACAACACCACCATCACACTTTTTCAATTTCATAAATTTTTTGTCTCTGGTCATGTGTTGTGAACAACCACTCTCAATAACCCATTCATCCTTTTTATCTACATATGAAACCAAGGCTTTTTCCTCTTTCAAGAAATTAGGCTCTTCATCTTTGATAGCAATAAACACAATCTCAACTTCACTCTTTTAAGATTCATCATCAATTACACCTTCATTGGCAACATAATAACACTTCTTCTAATATTTAGACTTGAATTTCTTAGGAATGTACTTTGATTCTTTATCTAGACACCTTGAATCAATATGACCAACCTTATTCCATGGAAAACATTTCAAAGGTAATTTTCCTTGATACTTACCAGATCCCTTAGGTAGTCTCTTTGCAATCAGGGCTTCAAGATCTTTGAGATTTCTTTCTTCTCCTTTTTTTTCTTCCCATTCCTTAGCATATCTAGATACATACTTAGATGAACTTTCTCCAGTGTCATATCTTTGCTTATCCTTAGAAATAGTAGCTTTAAATGCAGATTCAACTTTAGGAAGACTATCTCCAAATTCTCTCATTTCAAAAGCAAATAACTTACCAATCAATGTGTCTCTTGTTATGGTTGTCACAGTTCTAATTTCTTCATTAGAAACAACTTTTTGATTGTAAGTAGGGGGCAAAGATCTCAATATCTTATAAATAATATCATTCTCATCCAATGTTCCACCAGCACATTTGATTGCACAAACTAATTTGGTCACCTTCTACACGAAGGAAGTAATGTTCTCATTTTAGCTAATCTTCAATGCTTCTCCTTCATAAAATGTCTCTAATTTTACCCATATCTCATTTGCAGTCTCTAATTCCATGGCATTTTCATACTCAGCATCTGACAAGGCACTCAACAAGGCTTTTTTTTCTCTCATATTGTGTTAAAAAATCTCCTTCTCATCAAGAGTCGCAGTAGAAAGATCAACAAGAGGGGTGTAAGACTTCTTAGTGACATCCCAATATTCTTATCCAATGCATCTGAAGTGTGTAATAATATATCCCTTCCATATAGCATAGTTTGTACCTTCAAATCTCAGACTATCCTTCTTAAATGTTTCCATCAGGATCTCCTCAAGCGATCAAGCTTCAAAAAGAAGACTTAGCTCTGATACCAATTGTTATAATTAAGGAAACACACACAAATGAAAGGGGGGTGAATAATATGTGAACTACTTTCTAGCATCCAAATCATGAACTACCCAAGTTGAGGAAACACATCCAAGTCATGAACTTAGCACCAAGTTAGCAACCAAGAATATTGCATAACCGATCCACACTGATCTAATAACTAAAGCTTGTCTCTTCCTGAACAACCAAAATTCCAGAAACTAGTAAATCCTTCATAGTTCACTCAAATCATCATGTGAACCTCTGTAAGTTGACATAGATCAACTACATACATCAATGTAACCATATGTACCTTCACAACATATGATATTCAATGCAATATTTGTACCAAAGTAATCTTCTCACTGAACATCTCAGAAATACATAGGAACATTGTCACCAACAATAGGAATATGTTTACATCAATGTAAAAACATAAATGTCAGAACATATATGTACAATATCAACAAATATCCCAACCATGTTTTCTATCTATCGTCCACTGCCTAAATTTTTGGTATTATGTTTTGATCATCTTTTTTTAAGTGTTTATTAAAGAGCCTTTCATTGTGAGTTTGTTAAGGGCTTAACTAGTTGGTGTATTTGTGAAAGAAAATGTCAGAATTTGGTTTGTCTAAATTTTAAATGTGTTCATGGTTAACTATATTTTTTTTTCAAGTCATTAACCCTATTTCGAGTTGTGTTTAGGGTAAAAAGAGATCATTCTTTAAAAATTGTATAACATTTTATGTTACTCTAAAATTCATTTAATTATAGTCTATATTGGGTTTCATTTTTGAATCAAAGTTAAGATTTTTTCTCATTCTATGACTCATGGGTATATTGTTCATATTCAAACCCTAGTTATTGTTGGAAATACAATAATGGGAAAGCAAGATACTGAGAGGGGGGGGTGAATCAGATCTTCAAAAGTAAACACTTAAAACAAACTGATCCACATTCATACATATATCAATCTAATGTAATCTCAGATAGCATCCACACAATGAAATAAATAACACATAACACAATAACTTGGTAACCCAGAAACCCAAATAGGTAAAACTGGGGTGGGGAT
>MU226293.1:1399285-1430470 GCA_018584345.1 Thuja plicata
TCATCACTACCCAAGCCAACCATTTTCTTCAGGTTTTTCACAATCTTCTTTCTTTTCCTCTCCATAGTTCCCTCATTCAAACTTCTAGAAATTTTAGCCTTAGCTTCATCAAAATTTCCAAATCTCTTTGTTGTGGTATCAATTGCCTTGGCTAGGAGTGAAATGATGGTAGCTGATGCTTCATCATTGTTAATTTCATATGGAAATGGTTCTAAGCATGTTATCCTAGGTGTCACTGCCTAGATACAAATATTATTTGTATCAACTAGAAAATAGATTTCTTCATAGTGCTTCTCCACTAGTGACTTAGGAATTCTAGTCCTTAATCTCATTCTCTTCTTGAATTCTACAAAATAGCTCCCTGTAATGCTATTGAAATTACTTCCTAGTTTCTCAATACATTCATTAATTTGAACTGTTATGGGTCTATCCTTTTTCTAAACAATATTTCCCAGTGTAGGAAATGTATCCTGAATGTAGAAAAATATACAGACTAGTAAAGAACCAAACTTACATGATGAGCTCTTAGCCTTCCTGATTAATGCTAGGTTCTCGACTAATTGTGTCTGTTGTAGCTTGGCAAGATCATATGTGTGATTCTTCTTAACAATTTTCCATGCCTGATCAACAGCTGTACAAGGAACACTATCCAATTTGCTTGACTGATAGAACTTATGTGCTATTACTCTTACTCCAAAATCAAGTTATAGGTCTATAATTGTAGAGATATTCATACCTCTATTGTTCCATATAGCTCCAGTGTTCAATGTAATTTCTTCTTTGTTGTTATCCCTCATGGTCCATTTCCCGCTCACTACCAGATATCCAGTCACTCGATGAATCATGATTTTGGTGATCTTGACTGGTCCATTATCCAACCACATACACATGTCATGAAATTGGCTAAGGATAACCTTAATCCATTCATCTTTGAAACCTTGTGGAAAATCTAGGGCACGAGTTAACCCTTTGTCAGCTAAATGTTTGAATTCTTCCTTTAGAACTCCATTGTCACACAATTTGTTGTAGGATCTCCTCAATTAACTATCACCTACTTCACCAATTTTAACCATATAACACGATTGAACATAATGAATCATGAGTACCTTGGGTGGAATAGATGAGAGGGCTCCCGTTAAATCACTCTGAATCACACTTTCAAGAATGGCTCAAAGGTTGAGAGGTTCACATTCATCACTTTGTACTAATTGAATTTGCTCTGGTTCTGCCTCCATACTCTTAGCTGGTGCGGAAGAACTTGTAGCCATAATTTTGAAATTAGGGTTCGAGAGATGAAAAATAGAGTACCTCAAAAAATAGCTCTTCGCACTGTTCACCTTAGGATTGCCGATAGTACGCTGATGAAATCTTCGATGCTAACTCCGTTAAGATCAATTCTGCAAATCACTTCAATCACTCCGTAAATAGTAAAAATTGCAAGGTAAAAATGAAGTGTCAACTGTTCATTCTTTATAGACTTTGAAAGGTCAAGGTAGGTAAGCAATGAATGTTCTGCTTGTTGAGTTAGTGCGAGCCAGCTGTCCTCAGCTTTAACACGACTTGCATCCCACTCAGCTTACTAAACTCAGCCTTCACAAAATTTTACTCGGCCAACAAAACTCGGCACTCACTAAAGAACTCAGCCTTAGTGTCCATGACTGGTGCTCGGCACCTATAGTGCAATTTTCTCATCTAAGTATTTTGTCTTCAAAATATGTCCTGGTGCATCTTTACATATGAAAATATGGAATTTTGTACATTTTATGTTAGGAACTAATGTAAGATAAGAATTTTAGATACAGTTCCTTACATACCTCTTTTTCTTAGTTGGAGATGATATGATCACTTGATCCATTGGATTGGGTGACCTTGGCTTTACTAGCTTCACTTTTGCATGGCTCAGACTTCTTAACCCATGTCTTGTTCATCTGTGCTCTAATTTTCTCAACTGTAGGAGTAGGTACTCTAGTCTTACAATCTTTCCTTGTATGACCAATTTTTAGACAACTCTGACAAACTAGGCTTCCATTCATCCAAATTTTAGACTTTCCTCTGAAATGTGTCCTTATACAATTTTCTGGAACATGTCCATACTCACCACAGTAATGACAACTATGTCATGTATTGTAATCCCAATTGTAAGTATTGCCTTTTCTTGGTGATTTCTCTTATACCTTTGATGTCCATTGTTGTTTACCTTTAGATCTGCAATATTGCGCTCTATGACCATATTGGTGATAGTTATAGCAATTACCATTGATTCTAGGTGTTTTGCTTGCCTTTGTCTTACATTCATGTGCTTGATGTCCAAACTTATTATAGTTAAAGCAATAACCATTAAAGTTAGTTTTCAGATTGGACTTACCATTCTTGCTTCGGCAAATGTTTTCTGTATGACCTGGTTTCCCATAGTGGTGACAAACAGGTTGTTGTTTCTTGGCTTTGCATACCTTCTTTCACCTATCTTAGATGATTCTCCATCTTCAGTGGTTGTATGTTGTTCAGTGTGACCTAATCCAGAACAATCTTTAGGTCTTCTTGATGCTTCCACTAGTTGTTCAAAGTAGCTCATAGATGCACTCAAATCATTCACTTTGTTATTAAGTTCTTTCTCAGATCTCAATTCATCATTCAATTGACTATTCTTAGATCTACGATTTATGATCTCCAAGTTTGTCCTACTAATCTCCTGATTCACAAGTAGTATTTGATTTGCCATGTCCACTTAATTGATTGTCATTGTTTGCACATCATGTGTTCTTTCATCAAGTCTGGTAGTCATCATTCTTTTGTCTTCTTCTACCATAGCCTTGTCATCTTTGGCTTTGTTTTTCTATTCAACAACTTCACACATTCTTATTGATTGGGCTTCTTGTTCCTTTTTCAATTTTTTGACTTATTCACATAGTGCATTATTCTTTTCCAGTAGATCTGCTAATGCTGCATCGCTCTCAGTAGAATCTCCATTCTGAAATAGATTTGTGGTGTCCTCTTCCTGATAATGAGTGTCATTCATTAGTTTGTCCAGATCTTTCCTTGCAGTCAAGGACTTCTTTAATTCTTGTCTTGCAGTCTCAAGATGTTGTAGTGCTAGCTGAATATCAATCTTTTGATTCTCAATGACTTTATCCATCTTGTAGATCTCCATCTCAAGATCTATATTCTCAAGCTGATTATAACCTTTTTTTTTAGAGAACTGAGCTATGATACCAATTGTTGGAAATACAATAATGGGAAAGCAAGATACTGAGAGGGGGGGTGAATTAGATCTTCAAAATTAAACACTTAAAACAAACTGATCCACATTCATACATATATCAATCTAATGTAATCTCAGATAGCATCCACACAATGAAATAAATAACACATAACACAATAACTTGGTAACCCATAAACCCAAATAGGTAAAACTGGGGTGGGGATGACACCCACAAAATTCTCCACTACTGCAGTAATAAACTGTACCTATTAAAGTTACAAATGTTGATTACAAAATGTAACCTACCCTGTTAAAGGTCTGCCCGGTTAAGAGCTTAAGATCATTACAATCTACCCTGTGAAAGGATTTGAACTTATAATGAACTAAGCACTCTGTTAGGAGATAAAGAAAGGTTTGCTAGAACCACTCTGTTAAGATATTTTCACCTGATACAATGATTAGAATGTCTCAAGTATTGATCCTTCATTATGCACTCTGATGCTGATGACGGATCTCCTCTTTCCAGTACCTTCTAAGATCTCATAATTTGATATAACTTTACTCTTTTGTTCACTGTGTTTTCACTCTGTTTGATCTCTACTTCTTAACAAAATAACCCTCTGTGCATTTCACTTCAAAATGCAGTCACTAGACAATTCGTCTACTCTCTCCTTACACTTACAAAATAGGATTTAGAAGCAATCTAATATACCTATTCAAATCTAATAGCGAGATCTAGATCAACGATCAAGATCTGATACCCATACCTTGATGGTATTACAATTGATGTTTACAATAGATCATGCATAGGATAAAACAATTAAATGCATAACTAACTCTGTAGAAGAATATTAAATGCATACATAAGTCGGCCCAAAAAGATTATACAAGTCAGCCAGATCACTTATCCTCAAAGTTTGTATCATTCCATACATGTATGCAAAAACTATTCTTCTTGGCACTTGACTTCTTTGTCACTCGACACTTAACATCTATGTGTCCTACTCGGCTCGACAATGTAACTAGGCAAACTGAAAACTGCTCGGCAATGTTGCTCAGCCTTGCATAGTTTTAGCTCGGCCACAGTGATAGCCAACTAAAATTGCCTAAATGAATAACTAAGTGTTGGTCACTAATCATCAACAGAACTTAGAGATTAACAGTTAAGCTATGTATTATATTCTTCTTTGTCTGATTTCAATTGCATTATGTTCAAACCCTAGTCAAGGGTTTGTGGGTTTTGATTATCTAATTATGTAAGTTGTCTTGTAGTCATGGGTCTATGAGTTTGTTCAAAGCATAAATTAGGTCACTAAACCAAGGTCCATTTATTAGTCCTAACTCAATTTTGTTAGTTTTGATTATCTTGTCTTCAAAGTCTTCTCTCCATAAACTTGTTTGTAAACCTAAACATGAGTAGCAAGTTTTTGTTCTATCAAATATTGATTAAGGAGATTCAGTTGGACAAAAACTTAACAATAGAGATTAAGGTATTAATACATAGTTTATTTGTTTTGATTTGTATAGAAGAGACAACACATTTATTAAGGATTACAAAAATATTATATTACAGATTTAAATAGAGATAATTATGGGACTCAAATGATATAGTTTTCTGATTCCTAAAATAGAGATTAGACATTTCATTTAATATGGAAAATGGAAAACAATTGTTATGTTTTTAGTCTCACACATGAGTAAAATTCAAAGACAGTTGCAAAAATTTATTCAAATAATTTTTGAATCAGTTTGGTATTCTATATATAATTGATGTTGAAGATGAAAATGCAGTACGTAGAGGAATATTGGGTTCTCATGAAACATACTTTGTTTTTGTGCACAATCAGTCATATAATCAGGGATCATCAAGTCTATAGCTAACCATATCTTGTATGATTCATTTTTTGATATAAATCATTATTTATATCCAAGGGTGTATGATATTGGATCCAAATCACTACACTTAATTAGATTCTCTGACTCTGTATGTATCATAAATTGTAATGAGAACGAAAATCTAGTGAGGCATAAAAATTTTATCAGTGAGATAACATTGTCAGTGAGACAGTTGTACAAACAATGAGGCATTGTGAAAAGGATATTTCCAGATGACATAGTGAGGCATTTCGAGTGGTTTTTTTTTTCCTCAAGAGGGTTTCTACTCAGGACATATTTTGTGTTACATTTCTTGTGCATGTTTCGTCTTTGTGTAGTTATCTCTAATCATTTAAAATATTATTTTAAGTTTGGCTTTAAAAATTGATACATTATTTCATATCATTTGTTCATCCCCCTCTCAGTGATATTGTACTCCAACAATTTGTGCTAATATTCTTCAAAAAAAATCTTCACAATTTGTAGATTTCAAAGCGAGAATTACAAAAGCTTCATCAAAACAAAAGTTAAAATAGAATATTTAGATTAATTTTAAGATTCTAAAAAAATAAAAACTTGTTGTAGGATTTGAAGCTCTTGCATCAAGAGTCAATTGTGCTAAGGAGCTTTTAAAATGAGAGTTTCATAAAGAAATCTTTTGGATACTAAAACTCAAATTGATTTCCTTCAATAAATAAATAATAACACTTCTTAATTTCACAATTTTGTAAAGGAACGTAGAAATGGGAATACTATAGTTTCTCACACCTCAACTCAAGGAAGGTTATTAACATCATTCCAAGATATCTCTAAACAATTTGTTTGTCACTTTTGTCAACTATCTATAGAGAAAGGTTTGCTGGTATTGAAGAAGAAAGATCCATTTTAGTGTATTCCATCCTTGATTTTAGACAAAAAAAAATTAAACAAGTTATTGTTAGATCTCGTCTCAATGAAAGATATTAAGACAATTAACATATGAAAAAAGACAAATCCCTTAGGATCGATGGATTTCCTATAGGATTTTTAAAGAGTTATAGGATATTACAATTATGTATCTTTTAGAGGTTATTCATGAATCCCAAAATAATGAAACAATGCTCTAAGCTATCAACTCGACTTTCCTAACTCTTATCCTTAAAAAAAGGAGCTTCATCTTTAGATTTGTTTTCCAAGTTATTATTTGTAATGTTACTTATAAAATAAACTTTAAGATAATTATATAATAGTTAAAGAATTATTTGGTTTCTTTTATTTATCCTAAACAAAAAGATTTATGATACTTCACCTTTGGTTGACCTCACCCCAACCATGTTACGTATAATATTGTGTTGATAGTTGGTGGATGGATGAGTGGTTAGAAGGAGATACCTCCCCTTTTCTTTTTAGTAGGGGAGAATTATAGTTTAGAGAAATTTTTTCTGATATACCTCCTAGGGGCCAAGAACTACTGGGACCTTGAAAACGGCATCAAATTTTGGATGGTATTGTTGCGGTTATCAAAACTACTCATTCCATGTCCACCTATAAGGAAAACATAATGTTTCTTAAGCTTGAAACATTCAAGACTTGTGATAGGTTATGCTAGTTGTTTCTCTAAAAAATCCTTTTAGATTTTATTTTTAGTATAGATTAGGTTGATTGGGTGATGAGTTGTGTTACTTTGATTTTATTCTCTATATTAATAAATTATATTCCTTAAACTCTCTTCTCAACTTCTAGTGGCCTTATACATGGATATCCTTGATTTCCACACTTGTTTATTTTCTTGATAGAAGGTTTAAGAAAGTTACTAAAGATTAACAAAGAAAGAGGGGTCTCATTCAAGGCTATTTATGAAATCAAAACCTTATCTCTATACATCATCTCCAATTTATGAATGATACTGCCTTGATGGGTAAGGCTAAATCAAAGAGCCAATTTTAGGAAAGTATTATACATATACCTATCTACTTCTATCGAACATATCAATGAGGATAATTCTATCATTTTCTACTCAATCTATAATTTATAATACTCTCCATTTTCAAATTAGAGTATTACCTATGGAATATTTAAATTCCCCTTCCTACTATTCTTAATAGGAGTTAATGGAGGAAAATTTTGGTAGATCTCACATGAAAGTCAACCATTGTACATTTCAATGACTATCTTATATGTAATGATTGACCTTTATAAATTTATTTTTCTCTTGCTATCAATTTGTAGATTTTTAATATTGGATACCTGAAGGTTTCTCTTAAGCAATTTCATGCTATCTCAATAAAACTTGTTTAGGTTTAAAAGATAGAAACTAAAAAATGAAGTCTTGAAAGTTCAGATTTGGCATGTGAATCTAAATGTTGGGAAACCTTTTATGATAAGTTTAAGTCAGTTCTAGCTAGTCATTGTGAATTAAACCTAGGTGTGAACTAGGTAAACCCTACCTCTAACACTAAAAAGATAAAGATATTAGCCTCTAATAGTCAAAGATAAAATGACAAGATTTAATGGTGAAATTGGAGGAGATTGTTTTGCAAAAATAAAGAAAGATAAATATTTCACACAAATAATATGATGTTTCTCTTTCTCATTCCACGTAAAATTTTAAAAAATAATATTTATAGGATTCATGAATCCTATTTTATATAAAACCCCTTGAATGACTACCCTTATTATATCAAGTTTTTTTAATAACTCAACATTCATACCACTAAAATAATAGGCTATTTAACAAACTTTAACTAACCTAAGAAATAGTTACTATATGCATGTTGTAAATGATGCAATATTCCTACCTCCCCCCCCCCCCACACACACACAGAGAATATTACACCATTCTCCAAACAAGGATAAGTAGACCAACAATACTTGATAACCATGTTCAANTTCCTACCCCCCCCCCCCCCCACACACACACAGAGAATATTACACCATTCTCCAAACAAGGATAAGTAGACCAACAATACTTGATAACCATGTTCAATAGTTTATCCTAAGGTATGGACATACACATATACTCACGACAAGCAATTGTAGAACTAACCTTACCATGATTTTTGTACTTTCATTCAAGGATTGGGACAAACGCATCTACTCATGGGACCATGGATAGATACTAAAACATATATCAAAGGCCTTATAAGTCTGGATATGGACAAACACATCTATCCAACAACAAGGTTATGAAGAAGGGCACACACTTATACTCACAACACTTACAATTGGAAAAACACACATGCAATTATAATCATCAACTCCTATGACTGAGGAAAAATATTTACAAACACTTATACCGTATTAGGAATGGGGATGAACATGCCCATTCACGTACAAATCAATAATTATGATTGATAAATAATATAAACATTTCATTTTATTTAAAAAAATTATTCCTCAATATTTTCATGTGGAAGGTCTTCAACAACCACTTCAAAAAGTAATTCTTCCTCGTCATTTGTAGCTAATTCCTTATGTATATTTAGCTTTTCTTCATGAAAACCCTTGGCAAACTAAATGAAAATCACAATAATGTGTCCCTTATTCTTGCAATAGTAGCACAAAATTATATTCTTGAGAAAGTGATTTCCCTTTGATAAAGGAGAATTGACTTTGGAGGAGTGGTTAGGCCTGTTTTCTTCCCATATTGCATTTTCCTCTAAAGTTAAATCATTTTTTTTGCTCCTTCATCAAAGTAGATATTACAGCTTTTAGGTCATAAATTACTTTGTTCAATTTGATAAGAATTTTGCCATGGCTAGGAGTGTTCAATGTGAAAGAAATGTTTTCATAGCTAGGAGGCATGCTATTTAACCAAATAGATTTTGCATCATCATCATCCACTTTTTCATTCATCCTAGCTAGTTGAATTGATCGGGAATAAAGCTTACTAAGATGTACAATATTGTCAACTTCCATGATTTTTAGCCTGATCTAATTCAACTTGAAGCCCATATTTGCACTTGATGCTTTTGATCCAAAAAAAACATTAGAATATCCCAAACATGTCTTTGATTAGTTAATGTAGTGGAGGATGCACCTGAAATTCCAAGACAAATCAAAGCTATTTCTCTTTGATCCTTTGTAGTTTAATTTTGTGCTTCAGTCAACATTAATTAGTTTTTTTGGTGCTTTTCTAAACACATCCCATAAATACTTGTCAATAAGGATCTACTGTAACTTGATTTGCAATGTGTGGAATTCTAAACCTTCAATTTTTTTCTATCAATGTGTTAATTTTATCCATTATAACAAATACTATTTGTATCCCCTATAATCTAAACACTATTGAAGGTGTCAATTTCTACTGATAATGCACATTAATTACAACTAAAACAATTTTAATACTTTATATAAAAAAATTTGAGACACACAATCTATCGACATGGAATTTGATGAGTTGACTCAATGTTAATTGACATAAATTTAATTTCTAATACAACTTCATCATATCTATAGATTATGATCATTAGTTTATAAATACCTAATAAATTTTTATGCTTTGTGTCTACTCTTTGGATCACTATTGCCCTCTTTTATAGTATCAGACACTAATATAAACTAAAATGTTTGAGAAATTTTAGACCTCGACATTCATTATCATGCATCATACCTTGTGCATCGTTAAACAATGAAAAATCACCCCAAGTCATATAAATCCAACTAGGTATGAAGGTGATTTGACAATTTCAAGCACTACTCACTTTCATTATTTTATCTAACTCAGTGCAGGACAATCTACATAACAAATTGTGTAGAACAGTTCAACCCAAATGTCAAATAATCAACCATGATTTGCCAGCTAACTTACTCTTTACTAGATCTGTATGCTTGGAGAAATATTTTTGTTGCACCCAAATTTGTAGTCATCTTTATAGAAATAATTACCTTTATAAAATCTATAAATTGAATGCCTACAATAAACTCCAAAGCAATAGAAAATAACAATTACTAGCCCAGAAAAATTTATAAAGTGAAGCATGAGTTTATGTCAATTGACATCAATGAAGACATTGAAGAGTTTCCTTGAGATATTGGTTGAAACACCTTAGAATTATGTCTTACACAACACAACATACTTCATAAAACATAAAACTAGAAATGATTCTTTTTTTCACCTAAGCAATGACTAGTTTATTTCTTAGGATAACATGCACAGGCACAAGTGCAAAACTTCTACAATACCATATCAGACATTTTGTGCAAAAATAAATAAATATAAATATTTTTTACACAAAGAGTATGATGCTTCTCTTTCTCATTCCACATCCAAATTAACATTTTGCAAATTTATAAGATTTATGAATCATGTTTCATAGGATAGTCCCTGAACGAATTCCCTTATAATATTGAGTTGTTTTAATGACTCAACATTTGTACCACTAATATAACAAGATATTAAAAAAAAATTAATCAACCCAAGAAATAGTTATTCTATGCATAATATAAATGATGGAATATTCCAAGAAAAAATTGTATTGGAGATGGTGTAAGAACCAAGACTATCCATGGACTAGGTTACTCAATTTTAAATATTTGGGAAAGGTGGATAATGAAGATATTTTGATGATAGAGGTGATTGGGAAAGGATTTATGATCTAGGATGCTTTTAAAAGAGGGGCTTCACTTAAAAAGGAATAGGTATTCTAAATAGATAATAAAGATGATTAAGTGTTATTTTGGGAAGATTCTTAGGATAACTAACCCCCTATTCTTTCATATTTTTTCAAATACAAAGCCCTTTTACCCCTTTTTATGAGGCTAATTGGTATAGGGTTGTTGATTTTAAACAATCATTTCCACTAGGAAGGTTTCCAGTTAAACAATAGGAGCCTTGTAATTGGCCAACTAGGAGGTCCTTTTGAAGATCAAGTGACGTTGATCTTAATTTTGGAAGCTAGGCCATGTAACTTTTTGGAGGATTCATGTGTCCTTTATTAGGGACATTATATTGGTGTTTAAAACTGTTATGATTTGAAATCAACCAATATACCTTGAGACTGATGTTAGGAGTGGTTAGCTTCAAGTATGAAATCTATGCAAGGTAACTGGATTAACTATAAGGACAAGATTGCCCTCTACACTTCTAACTCTGCAAAACTAAGGCAGGTACACCTAATCTAGATAGATATTTAACTCTCACAACTCTTAACAACTCTAGATTTTAACAACAGATAAATGGTAAGAAATTATGAAATGATAACCACTCATTTAGTGACTCTTCACTACCATGTAGGACACACAACCAACAACCACAATTTTCAAAAGGAAATAAGATGGTTTTGATGTTTTTAGTAGGGAAGAATATAGGCAAACCTATCAGATTTGTACCAATGTAGTAGGTACTAATTACTGATCAGTGCTTTATCCATTGGGAAATGTTTTTAGTTCAGATACAAGATAGAGAAACTAACTATTGTCTAGGATTCAAAACCATAAATACAAATAATTCAAATCAAAACACTTCTTATAAGATCCTTATGTAGAAAAACCTAAAGAACTTATGTCATATCCAAAGCATTATTTGATTTGATCCTAGATCAAAACTAAGTACTAATGACATATACACAAATAAAATCCATGCAATGAATCAGAAGATTCACAACTCACAGGTAAGCACCAAGGAGAGACTTAAATGTGAAATGTTGTATAAGGTACATTGAATCCAGTTTCAATTCCAAAATGCTTCAAAACACATGCCACTTCAATAAATGCAAAAGACCTGCAACTTTTTGTTCTATAATAATACTCTCTAGATATATATCTTCTATACTCACTGGAAAATAGTATACAATTCTAAGCCTTATGTTACTTGCCCCAATTTTCCCCAGTCCTTCTAAATGATCTTGGAAGTCCTTTTATAGGCTAAGGACTACAACAAGCTTCAGATCATTTAGGGTTGGATCTTAAAACATTTAAAATATTACATGACAGAAGTAATTAAATAATTTCAACAATGAAGCAACTCTGTCACCAGCAATTGAAAACATTCATTTGATTCATTCAGTTGAAGAATCTGATCTATCCACCTTAAGAAACTGAAGAACAATACCATGCCACAAGAATAATGAATGGAATGTCTGGTTCTTCATTAATTACCCTAGGAAAATTTTAACCCTTCAAAGCTACAAAAAACCAAGTATCCTCTCTTAAAAATCTCAGGACCCTAGGAACATATCTAATCTTCAATTATACAATTCTAGAAAGACACTTTATAAATGGCAAAGAACAGAAAAAGATAAAATAGAGGTTGTAAATTGATTAACAAGTCAATTAGAAACCCTAAAGGGATAATCTCTACATAAATGTATTTATAACCACCAGAATTTCCTTTATACAACATCCAACAGCTGTTTAAACCAAGCCCAAAAGATCAAATTACTCATTTATTACTCTGTGACAAGACGACATAGTTCATCACTTGAAAACCCTGAGAAACATGTTTAAAATTTTGAAAATCTGATACAACGGCTACACCTGGCACAAAATTTAGCATCAAAGGTCAAGATTTGAACCTTTTTTATCTTTAAAACTGAGTCGTAGATCTTCTTTTAAGTCACCCAGGCATGAAGATCCAATTTGGACACGCGACAGGCAAGCACAATGCCTTGAACAGTAACTACCTTCATCTTTGTGCTTGAGGCATAATGCCCACCATTGGATCAAGTTTAACTTGCTTTACCTTTATCTCTCTCTTTAGAGCTGACTTTAGATTTGACCCGCGACATGGCAAGTTGGCGTGATGACTCAATAACTATCCATCAAGCATCTTCTCCTTAAGGAATAATTCCCACCATAAGATGAAAACTAACTTGACTGCACTTTGACTTTAACCTGCCTTTGACTTGAGCAACTCAATCCTTTATATCTCTGAATCACTAGATCTTTTGATTAACCTTGGTATGATTGCTAAATACTTTGCTTAACTTTGAATTTATCTGGAGATTTGGCGATAGCCGCACATCTTGGTCTTGATAAATAGTTGGCCCGTGATCTCTAAAGACTTTGCCTAACCCCAGGTCTATTCAGAGATTCAGCGATAAAGCATATCTCATGGTCTCCAAATAAAAGTCTTAACTCTGGTCTGGTCTCGAGAGATTCAGAGATAAAGCTTATCTCTAAATCACTGATTACAAGACTTAACTTGGCTTTGATTACGAGATCCAATGATAGCCCTCTGATCTGATCTACATCAATAGTCCTCACTAAGTCTCTAGATCTTATGAGACTTGACTATATCATTATGAGATTCAGCGGCAGCACACAAAATGTTAAGTATTTCCCTTTGTCGCCAGATCTCCAGATGTTACTGACTTAACAACCAAATTTATGAGACTTGGAGAAAATCGTTGCGCCAAGTCACCAAATTTTTTAGTACCTTGATCCTAGCAGGACACATGTCCATCAGGCACAATCCCTTGATGGTTATATTGACTAGTTTTAAGCATAGAGACTATAAGACAATGCAAAAACAAAAGAAAACACCTAGAACTGGAAAATTTTTTGACAGTGCTAACAATGGCTCTAATTGGGGATGCATGTCTCTCGCAGGCATGACAAGATTCTAGAATTCTAAGTTGAGAAGACCACCTACAGGAAAAGAAAATCCTAACATACAACAAATAGAAAACAAAGAATATGTACACAAAACTTATTTACAACCGACTGTTCATGGATTCAGAAAACTTCAAGAGAAATAAAACTTCAGGAACTGTCCATGAACATGCAATTCCATAATGTTACCAGTTAAATCCTTTAAAATATAAGAATTAGAACCCCATTTTGTATCAATGATATATGGTCCTAACCAAATAGGATCAAATTTTCCATGCTTTCCTTTATCCTCCAATCTGGCATTACACATCAAGACCAAATAATTAACTTCAAAATTCCTTGCACTAGTCTTTTTATCATACAGATCCTTACATTGAAGATATAACTTAACATTCTTGTCATGTGCTTCCCTTCTTGATTCATCTAATTGTATCAAATCATCCATTCTGATCCTCATCTCATCATCCAGTTCCTAATCATATTCTTGGATAAACTTGTACATTTGCAATAGGTTATTTTGAGGCAACCTAGCATGTATCGTTAAAGACAATTATTCAATTATGTATTGTCATTGATGTATACAGAAATTTAGTGATGTTACACAAATTTCTATACCTAAACCGAGCACAATCAGTGTATGTCAAGCTCTCTTGGGCATTGAAGAAGAAAGGTGATTTTCAGTTCTAACCGAGTTCACTCGAGCATTACAGTAACGGTCAGGCATTGAAGGATTACAATGTTAACCAAGTTATGCATTTAGTGTCAGCTGACTAACAACAGCTTACACTTTTTGTTTAATTGGTTATATGCAACCGACAGACTTAAGTTTTATTATTTATTTGTAAGGTTATTGAAGCCGACTTGACAAGGCTTATCATATATATATAAGGTCAAGTTTGGATTAAATGTGTGTGAAGTAAGTGGAAGAGTTCTTTGATATGAAGAGTGAAGGTGAAATAAGATGGAATTTTGATGAAGGAAAGAACATCCAGACCGAGCTTCAATAGAATATTTGATCAGTGAGGATCTAGTTTAAAGCTAGAGCAGAGATCTGAATTAGCAAAGACAGTTGCTTCTTCAAACAGGTCAATCCATTGTTACTCTCTAATAATTGTAGCAGTGACCCAAATTCCTTTATAGAGTAGACTAGACAGTCTTTCAAAAATCCTCTCACAAGGTGGCATTTCTACATTGAAGTGTTTGAAGACCTCTAACAAGGCCACTCCTAACAGGGTGATTAAATCCTCTAACAGGGTCACACCTAACAGTGTGTTTTGTAACCTTTAACAAGGTTGGCTCCTAACAAGGCTCACTTCAGAAGAGTGAAAAACAATAACTAGTTGCAATTGGTGATTTTCCCAAATTGGGTTTCCACATTAAATCTTGGTGTCATTTGTGTACATGTTATTTTATTTATGCTTTATGTTTCTGCACTTAATCACTAAAGGATAATCATAGTTAATATCTTAAGATTGCTTTGTTAACTGAGTAACAACATAATATCTTTGTTAACCGAGTAACAGTGATAAGTTTGAAAAGACATCTAAGGGACTTGGATTTGTTTTTGTAGTAATTGATTCACCCCTCCCCTCTCATTTACTCAACCCATTTCCAAAAATTGGTATCAGAGCATTTGGTGCTTTCAGGGAAGGTTTCAAGGCCTAAGCTAAAGATCAAAGATGTCTTACAGAAGGGAGATCCCCAATCTTAACAAAGAAAACTTTGTTGCGTGGCAAGATTTGATGAGGGTACATCTATCTACTATTGGAGATACTGATTTGCAATTCTTGGACCACAAATATATGGAACTACCAAGACCTATGTCTATGGATCAGATGGTGGACATGAAGAATCATAACATAATGATGATTGATATAGCTTCTTCACTCAGCTATTCAGAATTTGATAAAGTCAAGGACTTCCCTACTGCCTATGATATGTGGAAGAAACTGCATGATATCCATGGAGGAGATGACAATGTAAAGAGAGCCAAAGCAAAGAGTCTCATAGGTCAGTTTGATCAGATGAAAATGAAAGAAGGAGAAGACATTACAAAATATAGTGAAAGATTCAAGAAAAGTGCCAGTACCATCAGAGCTGTCGGTGGAACGATTGAAGACAAAACAATGGTTAGTAAGGTATTGAGAAATTTACTTCCTATCTATGCAATTAGAGTTCCAGCTATTCAATAGATGAGGTGCAGTAATGATAAAATCTAGATGCATTGGTCGGAAGGCTAACATCTTTTGATTTGGAAAATTTTGACAATTATTCTCCTAATCCTAGCAATTTTGAGTCTGCATTCAAAGCTAAATTAAACCTTGGTAAGATGGATAGAAACTCAAAAGGAAAATAGATTATCAGTTACAGTGATGATGATTCTGATGATGAAGATCTGGAAATCATTGAAGTATTACTTACAAAGAGAGTTGCCAAAGGAAAAGGATAGTACAAAGGAAGAATACCATTGATTTGCTTTTCATGTGATGAGGTTGGTCACATTTCTACTAAGTGTCCAAACAAAGAAGACAAAGGTGAGGGAAAATTCAACAAGTACAAAGGCAAGAAAGATCTCAAAAACTATAAAAGCTACAAGGACAAAGGTAAGAAATCGTGTTATATTGCAAAAGATTCTGATAGTGATGAAGATGAAATGGTTTACATTGCTATTAAGGATGAGTCGCACAATGAAAATAATGAGAAGACTGCACTTTTCTCTCCTATAGAAAGAATGACACTTGGATAATTGATAGTGGTTGTTCTCACCACATGACTTGTGATAAAACTAAATTTGAACATCTTGAGCACTATGATGGTGGGAGTGTCATTTTTAGGAATGATGAACCTTGCTATGTGAAAGGTAAAGGTTGCATTTCTCTGACTTAAGGAATCAAATGTGATAATGCTTATTGGGTTGAAGGACTAAAGAGTAATCTACTAAGTGTGGCATAGATGAATAACATTGGTTTCAAGGTAGAATTCATGAATGGTAAGGCCAAGCTCCTGGATGGTAAGGGAAACCTAGTTGGAACTGACAGGCAAACAAAAGGTTATCTATTCTATCTTGACCTCATTGAAAGTTCATGTTTTATTGCACAAGTAGAAGAAAGTTGGTTATGGCATAAAAGATTGTGTCATGTGAATTTTGATAGCCTGGTCAACATAAGCAAGAACAAAAGAGTAAGAAGTATTCCTATTTTGAAGAAACCTGAATTGGCAATATGCAAACAATGACAAATTGGGAAGATGAGAAAAACTAGTTTAAAGAGCAAGAATTACAATACTAAAGAAGTCTTGGAGTTAGTGCATACTAATCTGTGTGGACCAATGCGAACAAAAAGTTACACGGGTGAGAAGTATTACATTCTATTTTTTGATGACCATTCCAGAATGATGACTCTTATGTTTCTCAAAGAAAAACCAGAAGCTTTTCAGAAGTTTAAATGGTACCTTACCAGAGTTGAGAAGGAAACAAGAAAGAAACTTAAATGCCTAAGATCTGATAGAGGAGGTGAATTCAATTCTAATGAGTTCAATGAATTCTGCAATGAAAAAGGAATCAAGAGACAAGTATCTACCCTAGGTACACCACAACAAAATGGGATAGTAGAAATAAGAAAAAGATCTACTATGGATTGTGCAAGAACCTTGATGATTGAAAAGAATGTTGCAACCAAATACTGGAAGGAATCTATCAACACTGTAATTCACACCTTGAACAGAATTCAACTAAAGAAAGATACTGAGCAGACACCTTTTGAATTATGGTATGGCTATAAACCCAATGTTCGTTATTTCAAAGTATTTGGAAGTAAATGTTATATCTTGAAGGAAGCAAGAAATGAAAATTTTGATGTAAAAGGTGATAAAGGTATATCCGTAGGATACTCCTGTAAAATTAAAGCATATAAATGTTTGAATCTTGCTACTCATAAATTCATAGAAAGTATACATGTGAAGATTGATGAGCTTGCAGAGAGAAGTGAAGAAACGAGTAGTAAAGAGCCTGAGGACTACAGAAACTTTGTGTATTATGAACCTGATACTATACCTAAGACATATGCAATGGTGATTGGGAAGAAACCATGTCAACCACTGAATTCATCAGCACAAACCTTGTTGCAACACGAGCTGCTAACTATTGAAACTGAGTCACAGACAGAGGGAACCGAGTCTCAGACAGAAGAAATAGAGTCACAGACAGAGGGAATCGAGTCGTAGACAAAGGCACCTAAGTCTCAGACAGAGGCACCCAAGTCTTAGATAGTGGAACCCGAGTCTCAGTTAGAAGAGTAGAACAAAATGTTTGAGCTTCATGAACCAAGTGGAGCAAGCCCATAATCAAAGAGGAAGAAACATGTACTTGCCAAATATGTAAAAAGTCATCATGCACCTAAGAAAATAAATGGAGATCAGATAGAAGGTATAATGACAAGGAAAGGACTTTAAAGGTACATGCTTGCTTAGTGAAACTGAACCAAGATCCATTAAAGATGCATTGAATGATGAAAGTTGGATAGAAGCCATGAATAAAGAAATTGACCAGATAGAAAAGAACAAAACCTGGACTCTTGGGCCTAGACCAAAAGACAAGAATGTGATTGGTACTGAGGGGGTTTTAAGAAACAAGATGAATGAAAAGGGTGAAGTTTCTATAAACAAGGCAAGATTAGTGTGTAAAGGATATGCTCAAGGAGAGGGTATTGATTATGGAGAAACTTTTGCTCCTGTTACAAGACTTGAAGGAGTCAGAACTCTTCTGACATATGTAGCACATAAAGGATTCAAGGTATACCAAATGGATGTAAAATTGTCATTCTTTCTTGGAAAGAGGTTAGTCTCTTAGACCAACAAGAAATAGAATTGCATCTCTTAGTCTACAACAAAGGCAGAGTATGTTGCTGCAATAGTAAATTGTTCAAATATCATATGGTTCAAACAGTTATTGTCAGGTATGAAGGACGAAATCAAAGAACCAGTTATTATCTACTGTGACAACACTAGTGCTATTAACATTTCAAAGAACCTCGTGATGCATACTAGGACTAAGCATATTGCAATAAAGTATCACTTCTTGAGGGAATTGGTTCAGGACAAGGAAGTAAGGTTGGAATATGTGAATACTAAAGAACAAATTGTAGACATATTCACAAAACCTTTACCTAAGGATGCATTCTTGTATCTTAGAGGAAAGCTATGAGTGATTCCCCTAACTGAGGCTCACTAATGGACAGATTAGTGATGCATCAACCGAGCTATAGTACAGATTAACAAGTTGATGTAGATTGTCAAAGCTTATTGCATATGAATCAGCACATCAGGTACACTACAATTTTATTAGATAGAGTCTTTGGCATTTGGATGTCAAAGAGGAAGATATTATTGATGTCATGCCAAATAAATTATTAAGGGAAAGATTATTGATGACAAAGGGAGAAATTTTATCAGAAATAAAGATTAATGTAAGAGGGAGAAATCTGTATTTCAGTGATTGTGAAGATAGAGGGAGTTTTTTGGATGAGAATTAGAATGAAGCTAAGGACATTAATAAAATTTTATCCTTGTTTCTGTTGCTCTAAAATTATTTGTATTATGACATGTTGTGTTGCCATCAATGCCAAAGAGGGAGATTGTTGAAGACAATTATTCAATTGTGTATTGTAATTGATGTATACACAAATGTCTGTACCTAAACCAAGCACAGTCAGTGTATGCCAAGCTCTCTCGGGAATTGAAGAAGAAAAGTGATTTTTAGTTCTAACCGAGTTCACTTGGGCATTACAATAATGGTCAGGTATTGAAGGATTATAGTGTTAACCGAGTTATGCATTTAGTGTCAGCCAACTAGCAACAATTTACACTTTATGTTTAATTGGTTATATGTAGCTGACAAACTTAAGTTTTATTATTTATTTGGAATGTTATTCAATCTAAATTGACAAGGCTTATCATATATATACAAGGTCAAGTTTGGATTGAATGTGTGTGAAGTAAGTGGAAGAGTTCCTTGATATGAAGAATGAAGGAAAAATAAGATGGAATTCTAATTAAGGACAAAATATCCAGACCGAGCTGTAATAGAATATTTGATCAGTGAGGATCCATTTTAAAGACAGAGCAGAGATCTGAATCAATGAAGATAGATGCTTCTTCAAACAGGTAAATCCATTGTTACTCTCTAACAATTGTAGCAGTGATCCAAATCTCTTTACAGAGTAGACTTAATAACCTTTCATAAATCCTCTCACAAGGTAGCATTTCTACATTGAAGTGTTTGAATACCTCTAACAAGGCCACTCCTAACAGGGTGATTAAAAACTCTAAAAGGGTCACACCTAATAGTGTGTTTTGTAACCTTTAACAGGGTTGGCTCCTAACAGGGCTCACTTCAGAAGAGTGAAAAATAGTAACTAGTTGCAATTGGTGGTTTTCCCAAATTGGGTTTCCACGTTAAATCTTGGTGTCATCTGTGTACATGTTATTTTCTTTATGCTTTATATTTATACTCTTAATCACTAAAGGATAATCACAGTTAATATCTTAATATTACTTTGTTAACTGAGTAACAACAGAATATCTTTGTTAACCGAGTAACGGTGATAAGTTTGAAAAGACATCTAAGGGACCTGGATTTGTTTTTTTAGTAATTGATTCACCCCTCCCCTCTTAGTTACTCAACCCATTTCTCACATGTATACCATACACTAAATCAAAGGGTGCACAACCAATAGCTTTCTTCATTGTTACTATGTCAGCCCACAATGCTTGTTGCAACTTTGAATCCCAGTCCTTCTTGTTCTAATCCAATACTCTTTCAAAATCTTTATTAGGCTCTTATTGTGGGTGATATGGGGAAGAATAAGAAACTTGGATTCCATACTGCTAACAGAAGTTACTAAATTCTTTGGATATGAAACACATTACATTATCTACCATAATGGTTTCAGGACAACCAAACCTAGTGAGGATATTTTGTAGCATAAAATCAATTACAACTTTACTAGTGGCCCTTTTAGTGGGAATTGCTTCAACCCACTTAGTAAAGTAATCATTTTCTACCAAGATCCATGAATGACCTCTACTTGACTTGTGAGGAATATCTCCAATGAAATCCATTCCCCATTTTTGAAAAGGTGCCTCAACTATGACAGGCCTCAAAGGTAAATTCTTGCTAAACTTAAGCTTACTTGCAAATCTCTAGCAAGCATCACATTTCTTGACATAATTACAAGCATCCTTGAAGATAGTAAGCCACCAAAAACTAGACCTCATAATCTTATGTGCAGTATTCTTAGCCATGTAATGGCCCCCACATGAACCATTATGCATTTGTTCCAACAAGTTCTTGGATTTGTCTTAGTCCACATATTTGATCAATGCTCCTTCATTGCTCCTCCACCATAACTGACCTTGTATTATTGCATACTTAATGGCATGAAACTTAACTGTTCTCTTTCTGTTTTCATCCATTTCAAGAGGTAGTGTCATTTTCTATAAATATCCAATGATGTCCTTATACCATTCACAACAATCCATATCACAAATATAAGGCCTCTGCTCTTCTTCTAATATATTTACTTGATTTGCATCTAAATTGCTCTAAGCCATTAGCTTTGCAATTCCTAGGCCTCTGACCAATCTTGTGATTTGAATATCAATATTAAACTCTTGGATTTTTTTTATCCATCTACACCTTCTTCCTAAAACTTCCCGGTGGACCAGAATATCCTTCACAGCAGCATTAGGTACATAAGCAATTATATTTTCTCCTACTAAATAACATCTAAAAGCTTTGAAAACTTTAAATAGAGCATATGGTTGTTTTCCCATGATATCATACTTTAATTATGTTGCTTGCAAGGACTTACTGAAAAAAGAAATGGGTTTTTCAAACCCAGCTAAATTTTTTTTCAACAATACTGCAACAACAATATTGTATGAAGCGAAGGAGAAAATCTACAAAGGTTTGTCATAATATGGTGTTCTCAAAATAGGAGCATCTTTGATAGCTTGTTTAGTAATCAAGAAGGCCTTAGATGCTTCTTCAATCCATTCCACCTTAGCTCCTTTCTTCATCATATTTGAATTAGGGAAACTAGTTTCTACGAAATTTGTAACAAATCTCCTTAGGAAATTTACCTATCCAAAGAAAGATTGAATTCCCATGACATTATTTGGTTGAGGGATTTTATCAATAGCAGCAACCCTCTCAGGGTTAATTCTTACTCCATCTTTAGACACAATATGTCCTAGGATTTTTCTCTCTATGACTCCAAAAGCACATTTATTTGGGTTGAAAGAGACCCCGTATTCTAAAGCTCTAACAAAAACCTTATCAAGATGATCACAATGTTGATCTTCTTTTGTTCAATAAGATGTCAAATCATCTTGATAAACAACTAAAAAGATATTTACAAAATCTGCATATGCCACATCCATGGCTCTCTGAAAATTTTCCACAACATTTGTTAAGCCAAAGGGAATTCTCACATAAACATAAGTACCCCATGGCATGGTGAATGCAGTCTTAAATTGTTCAGATTCCTTAACCATGACTTGGTTATATCCTGAGAACCCATCCATCATAGACATTAATTCAAACCTAGTAACTCTTTGTAACATGGCTTCCATGTTTGGCAAACCATAATTATCCTTTAATGAATTGGCATTCAAATTTCTAAAATCTACACAAAGTTTGATATCTCCATTTTTCTTTCTCACTGGTACAAAATTTGATACACATGTATAATGTCTTATGGTTTTGATAATAACAACATCTCTCATCTTTTTTAATTCTTCTTGAATTTTTGGTGCTAGGTTGGGATAAATAGGTCTCAATTTTTGTATGAAAGGTTTAGTGCCCTCCTTTAAAGGAATCTTATGTTGAAACAAATCTTCTTTATATGCCTTCAAATCATCATAAGACCATGCAAAAATATGTCTATATTTTATGAGAAGATCAACTAATAACTTACTAATTTTAGGAGACAACATTTTACCAATACACACATTCTTAGGGCTCTCAGTTGTTCCTATGTTTATTTTTTCCAAATCTTCAAGTTTACTTACATTATTTGTAGAAAGAGACTTGTCTTTATTATCAAAAGCTCTCTCAAGAATAACTAGCCCCTTGGGAACTCTATTTGATTTCAATTAAAGAACCTCCTTACCAAAAATAGTATCTCTATTATCCAAGGTTTCAATACATCCACTCAAATCCATTTCTCTGTTTAAAGAATCTGCTTCATAATTCAAAAATCTTAAAATATCTAAGCCATCTTCAAAGACTTGCCATTTTTCAACATTGTCTAGTATTGAAGGCCTAGATTGAATTTCTATTTTAGAAATTCCTACAAATGTAATATCCTCGGGCCTTAAAGCAATGTTATCTAGTAGATCTTCCATTTTTTTCTGACCTTTATCTATCCAATCAATACCAAATACATCAAAGTTTTCCAATTCATCCTAGACAACAATTTTATACTACTAGAGTCTCTAATTTTTTGAAACATATTTGGACATAATCTAAGATATTATCAATTCAAAGTCCAATTACTCTGAGACTTTTTATTCCATTTTTTGAAGCTAATCTCAGACCTATTAACAAAGCCTCATATCCTGTAACATTATTTGTGCATGTAAACAATAATGTAAAAGAAAACTTGAAGGTCTTACCACTAAGAGCTATCAATAGGATTCCTGCACCAGCTCCTTCCTTAGAAATTCCTCCATCAAAATACATGGTCCACAAATCAAATTGGTCCATCAAATTGTATTTTTCATCAGATAACAACATAGAATGAGCTCTTCCTTCAACCTCTTTCTTTTGCACTTGAAAATATCCAAGATCAGTATCAACAAAACAATTCATATTTGTATCTTCATTTATTTCAATCATATGAGGAGTCCTACTTTCTTGGGACACCTTTAAATTGTTACTGCCAGCACTGAAAGTAGCAAAAGGCATATCAAATTGCATACTTACTCCCATTTAAGCACTCCATTTTCTTGACAACAACATTCCATAGTGAGGAGGAATATCAACAACCAAGACATTCATTGTTAGCACTTTATCAGGACATGCAACCGGCTTATAAGGAAGAGATTTAATAGTACCAATGACAAGGATTTATCTGGAATCCATAGCCTGACATATTCCATGAGGAGTATACACTTGTAATCCTATAGATTATATTATCTCTGCAGGCATAATAATGTTAGATGCTCTAGAGTCTATTATACATTCTTTTAGCATCTTACCATTAATAACCAAAGTTAGGAAAAATGGATCAACATCTCCTAAGGGATTATTTACATTATTTGTATTCAAATAAATTTGAGGGATCTTTGAAATCATTTCTTCAGACTCTTTTTCCTTTCTTTCTGATCTATCTTGTATATTTTTTTAAATCTTTTCAACACCTTCTAGTTTATGAATTTTTGTGAAAGAAACATCATTTAGCAACGAGGGGACCTTCTCCTTATGTTCCCCAATTCTCATCATTTCCAAACATGGCACTTTAACAATAATTTGTGACAATAGATTCCCCATATCAATAGGGGAGTATTTTACATCAGAGTATTATTGTTTTTCAAGACCAAGATTACCATCCTCAACTTGAATGGCGAAAGTTGGCTCTTCTTTCTTTGATTTCTTATTGTCCATTTTAGGAGGGGAGTAATTCAAGACATGGAGATGAGTAATTCATGGCACAACCACTATCATCATAGAACTCAGAATGCTCATCTCCTTATTCCTTATTTGCATAGACATTCAGAGCAACAACACAATAATCACGATTGTGTGGAGATTGACAAGCTTCACACCAATAATCCTCATTACACATGTTAAAAGAATTGCTTCATAAAGGATCAGGGGTCCTATTATCAGGATTGTCCTTCCTTTGTAAGAGAATAGGCTTCCCATCCTTCCATTGGGTACTATAGGGAAAATTTTGCATTTTTGGCTGCTGACCATAACTGTTATGGGATGGCCTATTATTGTTTGGAGCCCTATAATCTTTATTTTGTGATTCCTTTTGATTAATCCTAGTAAGCCTCCCATCTTCCCTTTTACCTATTTTCCATGATAATCTCATATTCATTTCTATATTAACAGCTATCTTATAGGCTTCACTAATGCTTCTAGGATTCTTATCTCTACGATGATATCTCATTTTAGGATCAAAATCATTTACATAAGTAGCAAGACATACCTCCTCATCAAGCCTCATTTTTTGAAATAGCATATGCATAGCCTTTTGGAATATTGTGTTGAATTCAACAACTCCATCATTTGAATTTTTCTTGATATTATTAAATTCATTTAACAAGAATCCCTTATTGGTCTTATCACCATATTGATCCTTAAAGTGATATTTTAGTTCATCCATAGATCCTACTGAATCATGAGGTAATGCATTAAACCAATCCCTAGCATCCTCAACTAGAGATAGAACAAAAAGTTTGATAGAACAAAAAGTTTCATAGCTACATCCTCATGTATAATATCATAATTATCAATGGTATGTGTGAATTTCTTTAGATGTTCCTCACATGTGATTACATTATTTCCAGAAAATTTAGGAAGTTTATCCCTAATTTCATTTGGAAATGCATTAGGATAACCAAGGATACCATCAAAAGAAAATTGCTTGTACCTTTCTGCATGAAGTGGTCTCCTTTGGGATCTATCATCATTTTGGAAAGTTTATGCTTTGTCATTTGATGTTGAAGTGGTTTCAACACTAGCATAAGAAGGCTGAGTATATTTTCTGACAAAATCAATTGTCTATTTCTTTTCTAAAGGAGAAGCCTCCAATTCTGCCTTTTCTAGCTCTCTGTCCATAATCCCATTCTCCCTTCTAACCCTTTCAAGGTCAGTGTATCCTTTAGATACTTGATCCAATGCAACTGTGTGACTTTTCGGTTCACTTATTTCAATTCTTGTCAACTTCTTCTTTCCTTTATCTTTAGAGCCTCGAGCATCAATATTTTGGTAGAGTGACAGGATTCTCTTCATCCTTCTTAAGTTTTCAGCATAATTTATTGCCTGTTGTTTCATAAATTACTTTTTAATTTCATCAATCATGATCAACTTTTTTCTTGTCCAATCTTATTTTTCTTTATTTTTTTGTTGTGTGATGGTCAATTACTCTTGATAATGTCTCCTCCATTCTGCAAGTTCATCGTCAAGATTTTTTTGAACCTGAGAGGGTAGTATTAGATCCCTCCCCCCTTTCTCTCATCAAGAGAACTATAATATCCATGTGTATCCAATCCCAAATCTGCAGCCTCTTCAAAATCTGATGTATTTCCTTCATGGTTGTATTAGATTGAATCTTATTCTCTAATGTCTGTCGCTTGTCTTCTTGGATATGGATTATCTTTATTCTTATTTTCTTTCCAAGGTTGTCCAGCCCTAGAAGTAGTTGGACGTCTACCTTCCAATCCAACTTCAGGATGCTCTTTCACTCTAGATCTAGTATTCATTTTGAGAAAATGTGTATAAATATTAATTATTACTCAGCACTGCTACAGAGATTTCTTTGATTTGCCACCCAAAACAAGTTGAGAAAATACAACACCAACTAATATGAATATTGCAATGAGGAAATTCTTAAGACAAAGGATTACAACTAGGGACTTAGAAAGACAAAATATGTTCTTTCAAAGGTCAACTCCCCATGAAAAGAGTCACCATTTTGTTGGTGTTTAAAATTGTTATGCTTTGAAAGCAACCAATATACCTTGAGACTGATGTTAGGAGTGGTTAGCTTCAAGTATGAAAGCTCTGCAAGGTAACCGGACCAACTATAGGGACAATATTTCCCTCTACACTTCTGGCTCTGCAAAACCAAGGTGGGTACACCTAATCTAGAAAGATATTCAACTCTTAACAACTCTAGATTTTAACAACAAATAAATGGTAAGAAAGTATGAAATGATAACCACTCATTCTTTGACTCCTCACTACCATGCAGGACACACAACCAACAACCACAATTTTCAAAAGGAACTAAGATGGTTTTGATGTTTTTAGTAGGGCAGAGTATAGCCAAACCTATCAGATATGTATCAATGTAGAAGATACTAATTACTGATCAGTGCTTTATCCATTGGGTAATGTTTTTAGTTCACATACATGACAAAGAAACTAACTATTGTCTAGGATTCAAAACCATAAATATAGATAATTTAGATCAAAACACTTCTTATAAGATCCTTATGTAGACAAACCCAAAGAACTTATGTTATATCCAAAGCATTATTTGATTTGATCCTAGATCAAAACTAAGGACTAATGACATATACACAGATGAATTCCATGCAATGAATTAGAAGACTCACAACTCAACAGGTAAGCACCAAGGAGAGACTTAAATCTAAAATATTGTATTAAGTACAGAGAATCCAGTTTCAATTCCAAAATGCTTCAAAAAAATGACACTTAAATAAATGCAAAAGACCTGCAACTTTTTGTTCTATAATAATACTCTCTAGATATACATCTTCTATACTCACTTGAAAACAATATACAATTATAAGCCTTATGTTACTTGCCCCAATTTTCCGCATCCCTTCTAAACAATCTTGGAAGTCCTTTTATAGGCTAAGGACTATAACACGCTTCAGATCATTTAGGGTTAGGGCTTAAAACATTTAAAATATTACATGACAAAAGTAATTAATTGATTTCAACAATCAAGTAGCTCTATCATCAACAATTGAAAATATTCATTTAATTCATTCTGTTGAAGAATCTGATCTAGTCGCCATCCACCTTGGGAAACTGAAGAACAATACCCTGCCATAGGAATAATGAATAGAATGTCTGGTTCTTCATTAATTACCATAGGAAAATTTTAACCCTTCAAAACTACAAAAAGCCAATTATCCTCTCTTAAAAAGCTCAGGACCCTAAGAACATATATGATCTTCAATTATACAATTTTGGAAAAGACACTTTATAAATGGCAAAGAGAAGAAAAAGATAAAATAGAGGTTGTAAACTAATTAAAAAGTCAATCAGCAACCCTAAAGAGATAATCTTTGCATAAATGCATTTATAACCACCATAATTTCCTTCATACCTCATCCAACAACTGTTTAAACCAAGCCCAGAAGATCAAATTCCTCATTTATTGCTTTGTGACAAGAGGACATAGTTCACCGCTTGAAAACCCTGAGAAACAAATTTAAAAATTTGATACAATGACTACACCTGGCTCTAAATTCAACAGCAACAGTCAAGATTTGAACCCTTTTTATCTTTAAAACTGAGCCATAGATCTTCTTTTAAGTCACCCAAGAATGAAGATTCAATTTGGACACATGGCAGGCAAGCACGATGCCCTGAACAATAACTACCTTCATCTTTGTGCTTGAGGCATAGCGCCCACCATTTGATCAAGTTTAACTTGCTTTACCTTTATCTCTGTCTTTAGCGCTAACTTTAGATCTGACCCGCGACGTGGAAAGTTGGCGTGATGCCTCAATAACTATCCATTGAGCATCTTCTCCTTAAGGCATAGTTCCCACCATCGGATGAAAACTAACTTGAGTGCACTTTGCCTTTAAGCTGCCTTTGACCTGAGAAACTCAATCCTTTATATCTTTGAATCGTCGGATATTTTGATTAAGTTTGGTCTGATCGCTGAATACTTTGCTTAAATTTGACTTTATCTGGAGATTTGGTGATAGTCGCACATCTTGGTCCTGATCAACGGTTGGTGCATGATCTCTGAAGACTTTGCCTAACCCTAGGTCTATTTAGAGATTCAGTGACAAAGCATATCTCGTGGTCTCCGAATAAAAGTCTTAACTCTGGTCTGGTCTTGAGATTTAGAGATAAAGCTTATCTCTGAATCCTTGAATACATGACTTGACTCAGCTTTGATTACAAGATCCAGCGATAGCCCTCTGATCTGATCTGCATCAATGGTCCTCGCTAAGTCTCTAGATCTTATGGGACTTGACCGTATCATTATAAAATTCATGGACATCACACAAAATGTTAAGTCTTTCCCTTTTTCGCCAGATCTCCAGATGTTACTGACTTAACCACCAACTTTTTGAGACTTGGAGAAAACCATTGAGCCAAGTCGCCAAATGTTTTAGTAACTTGATCCCGACAGGACACGTGTCCATCAGGCACAATGCCTTGATGGTTATATTGACTACATCTTTCTCATTGAGGGAAAGCGCTCGCCGTTAAATGAAAAGGGACTTGCACATGAGATGTAAAGTATAAAGTGTGTCAAGAAATAAACTTAGGAAATTTTTAAAATGAAAACCAGTCTAGGACCTAGGAAAATTTAAAATTTTGTCCCAATCTAACGACTTAAACACATGGAACTTAAGGACTTAAATGACTTCAAAAGGTAACTCAGGAATATAACAAGCCTTTGAGGGTTTAGGGTTTTTAGGGTTTTTTCATGGAAATGAACTAGGTTTTAAGCACAGAGACTATAAGACAATTCAAAAATAGAAGAAAACACCTAGAACTAGATTTTTTTTTGATAGTGCTAACACATTATTCTAGAAAGGCTATTTAGTTTCTATTGTATAATTTTTTAAATAACAAAAAGAGGGGCATGTTGAACATTTTTTGTTGAAAAGGAATTTGAAACAAAGTTGGTTGGCCTAAGTTTAATTTTTTCATGTAGATGCTTAGTTAGAACAAGTTCCTCACCTGAGATTTAATATTAGGAAGAGAGGTTTCTATGGGCCCTTAATTTTTGTTTCTTGTGGTTGTTGTGAAGAAAATTTCAATCATCTTTTCTTTCAATGCTCCTTTTTTATGGGAAATTGAAAGTTATGATGAAAATTTGGAATAGGGTTATTATCCATGCTACTTCCTTATTTAATTTATGAGAGCTTATGAGTCTCCCCTTTCTTTTTTTCCTTCTACAAGGTATATTGGGCTATTGACCCTTCTATTATTTTTGAATATGGTTAGAGTGAAATTGTTAAATATTAGAAAGAAATTGTTGGAAGTTGGAGAGGAGAACCGAGACCTGGGTTCTGCAAATTTCCAAGTCTTATTCTCGAGGAGGCCTTCCCCACATGTGGGAAGCTATCCTTTGATGGAAAAATTAATTTCTTTCAATTATTCCCCTTTGTGGGTTCCTCCACCCTAGGTAATAGACATATCAACGTTTCTTTGCAACCTTCAAAGCTAGCAGAAGTTAGTGTTCATTCTTTCAGGGAGGTGCTTAAGGACAAACCCACCTTACCAGATGGAGCCAAGTTCATCATGAAACCGAAAAAGGAGATCTATAATGAAACAATGGGATGTTGTGGAGGTAAGGGCCTCTCTACCACCCCCAATATCATTACACCTAATTTGCAAATGGCTATGGCGATAGATGAAGAGAAATGTAGACTTAAGAATTCTTCACTCTTTTTTGCGGCTCCAAATATTTCTAGGGTTCCATATCATTTTTTTAAAAATGAATGGATGTACAATATGTTGGAATTATTAGGTACTCAGAGGGGGGCTGAATCATTCCAAACATGTAATAAAAAAAATCAACCACTGATCTAAATAACTACATAATTACTCTCCAAATCACAAAGCATATAACTGGTACAAACACATAAAAGAAAGTAATATCAAGCATCCACAAAGTCATCACACATGACACATATATTTTATCGTGAAAACCTTTGGTTAGAGAGAGAAAACCATGGCGGGGATGACACATACAAGTCCACTACTGTGGTAAATGAGTTTGCCCTATTAGGATCTACAAATACCCTTTTTTAAGGTTCACCCTATTAGGAGTGATTAGTACACTGTTATGAGTACAATAAGATCATTTATGATCTACCTCACTTAGAGGATTTCAAACCTCAATAAATAAGTTATCCTGCTAAAGGATTTACAAAAAGAACTTATTAAAGTTCACCCAGTTAAGGGATTTTGCCTGCTGCAACTATTAGGGAACAACAAGATGAGTGATATGGATGTAGCATTGATTTCTTGTCAAATACAATCTGTTTCGTATACTCTTGAATTGCTCTCTGCTCTCTTTCTTTCAGCTTTCTAATTGCAACCTCAAATTTAAATCACAAAACCCAATCGCATCACCCAGAACAACTTACTTTCAATACGAGTAGTTCCCAATATATACACACAACTTCCATCGACATCAAACACACCTAAAATGATCTTCAAATAATTTCCCACAAAATCACTGTATGCACCCTAAAATGGTCGCCTAGACTATGGGCCCCATTTATTATTTTATAAATTTATCAAATTTATGAATCAATGCTTTGGAACATTTTCAATTCAAATCAATTTCCTTGATCAAAATGTAATTAATTCAATTATTCAATTATTTCAATATTTCCTAAGGTTTGACCATTTTTATTTAAATAAAAGATTTAATCTCCCTTTTAATTAAATAAAATTCCTCTCATTTAATTAAAAGATTTAATCTCTTTTTTAATTAAATTCCTCTTATTTAATTAAATTCAATTTCCCCCATTTAATTAAATAAAATTCTTCTAATTTATTTAATTGAAAGAAAACCCCTCTTTTAATTAAATAAATAAAAATCCCCACTTAA
>MU226293.1:1436266-1473679 GCA_018584345.1 Thuja plicata
TTGTCTCATTCTTATTGCATTCATGGCTACTCATGTAGATTAGATTCATGTTTATTTTCATAGATTAATCTTGCATTTGCATTTCCTTTCATAGATTAATATGCATTTTTATCATTTAGATTAATTTTATTTTATGCATTGCAATCATATAGATTAGATCTCATTTTCATACATTCGAATCTCTCGTTTCATGGTGTATTTGCAATAGACACAACTAGGTCAATTTGAAGGCCTTCATTTTATATTTTTACACATCCATGGCTAGAGAGCTATGGATCGATAGTTGAGGCCTCATTCTTGAGCAACCTTGAATGGAATGATTCATAGAAGTGTGACAACATTTATGCACACAATCACCACGTGCCAAAGTGATAATCTTGATGAATAAAATGTTTTATCATGACCGTGTTAGGTCAAGATAAGATCTGCAAGTTATATCTCCAAAGTAGTCAAACACATTTTGACTTATCCAATGCAACACCTCGAATCCATCTTAAATGATTGCATTGATCACACAAATTTCAAAACATTGAATTCATAACCTATATTCCACATCATCATATCATTAGAGATCATCACACATACTATACTTCTCACCAATCTGTGATTTACCAACTATTACTCAAGAACTTTTGATTTCTACATGTCTTAATGTCTGCGACAACAAAAACTATTTCATCAATCAACCAAATGAGTTGTGGTAGGAACCACACTGCAATCTAAACATGTTGATGTTGCTTTTGTGACTACTCCTCATAATTCTACTTCTACCATGATTGCCACCAAAATGATGTTCTCACTATCTACCAATCTTCTAGACTTAGCCAATTTTCCACATTACCTTCTTACCAATCGTGTCTTTACTTCACCTGTTGTGTTTCATGACTATAATTAGTTTCCATCAATGTCATCAAATAAGTGACTCATTATGACTGCACCTCAAAATCTATCAGAATACCAACACAATGTTTGGGGGAAAAATATAGGTTTTCATTTTTCCTACTGTCGTATGTTTTTTATTACGGTAAAAACAGGTTTTGAAGGGGCCCCGAAACCCTTTAACAAAAGAGAAGAGAGATAGGCATGAAAACCCAAAGAACAACAAGCTGCCCCAAGGAAAGGAGCGGGCTACAAAGGGACAACTCCCAGATTCAACAATAACCACCTACGAAGCAAAAAAACAAAAAAGACGCTGGAAGAAAAACAGAGAAAGAAAGCCACCAGCACCGAGGTCAAGACAAAGTCTTCAAGAATCTCTCAGATTCCTCTAGCTGAGTCTGCATGGTCTTCACATTGTCTTTCAGCCTCTGAATATCCTGATCATCAACCTTCTGCTTCTTTGACCTAGTACGAGTACCAGGTCCCATCTGCTGGGTAGGATTAGTGAGGTCAATGGTATCTTTGTTTCCTTCCAGCATTTCACTCAGAGTATTCAAGTTCTCCAGAGTAGACTTCATACCTGTGTTCACCAGACTAAGCAAATGTTTTAACATTTCCTCATTCCCACTTGTCTTCTTCTGGATAGGTATCATAGCTATCTCGACTGCTTTTTTAATTTTTTCATCAATATCAAAATCGTAATCAAAAACACGGGCATTAGCATTATGAGAAAACTCCTTTCTGAAGATAGCCATAGTATCCTCGATCATAGAATTCTTGTTTTCCAATTTGATACATCTGTTCTTAAGCTCAACCAAATCACTCTGCACCCATTTGTCCAGATTATAATTGTAGATGGATTTATTTTTAGCAATCTCAAGGGGGGTCATGATGATAATTCTTCTTACCTGTGAATCCATCATTATGATTTCTCTTTGAAGAGATTGGGATTTTCTACCATGAAGAGTTCTCTCACTATCTTCTTCCTTGTTCTCCTTCTCAGAGCTGGGAGAATCATGAGAATCCAAATTTTCCTCTCCTAAAACCCTAAAGCTATTGTCCCCCAAGTTGTCTGCATTACTATCAATAAGATTAGTATCAAGCTCTTTGTCATTATTGACAACATCCTCTACCTCAATCTTAGTATTCTCTTTTCCTTCTGTATTAATAATCTCCAGAGCAGGGTTAAGATTTTCCCCAATTTTCAGATTTTCTTGACTTTCCTCAGGGCTGTCCTTGACATTATTGATTTCACGATCCTCCGAATCCTTCACCTCAGGGGTCTGGGTAGTGGGAAAAGGCACAAAATTAGAATCCATTTGAGTATTCTTGACAACCTCAGTCTTAGTGTCCTGGGGAATAAGCTTCACATCGTTGGGTTCCTGGAGGATAGGGCTAGCTAAGGGCTCCAGGACATTCTTATCAGGAACAGAGGCAATGACATCACTAGGGTGCTTATCATTATGTCGTATGTTACAGAAGGGTCTTTTTCTAATTTTATTTGTTAACCCTAATAGCCAAAAAGAGATAATTAAAAGGCAATTTTTGAAAATAGGTTCCTACTATTTTAGGGAAATTCCATGGCCCCCCAAGGCCATACAAGAAAAAATTATTGTTTTGTCGTTTCTTGGATGGCTTACCATTGGAAACCTCCCTCTATTTCTCTGGAATTTAATTCCCCGGGCTCTGGAGCCCATTAGGAATGTTATCAGAGTGGATAAAATAGATATTTTTTTGCCTCAAACTGATGCTCGGGTTCTAGTTTCCATCAACCCTAGACTCAACCTCCCAAGTGAGATTCAATTCAATCTTGAAGACCAAATGGTCACATGTCATGTTATCTTCCCAGGGGGTATCAATGTATGCTTTTTATGTAGGAGAGAAGGCCACATGAGACATTCTTTCCCTTTGATTAAGAAAATAAATATCCCCTCACCCTAAATCTAATGGTAAGACCACTGAAGATGTTGTGAAATCAAACCAGACCATATCACTACCTAATTATGGTAACCCTAATGTTATTTATCCTCCATTGAATGAGATTCAACTCCACGAGGTTTTAACTCCTTGTCTTCTACTTTAGATAAACTCAAAAATGCCTTTAATAATAATTTTGTCTCTCATATGAATAATTATAAGAATGACTTATCCAGGATTTAAGGCTTCCCAGATGCCAACACCCTGAACTTTGGTCTTTAATCACAAGCCCCCTGTCCTGAGAATAGGACCCAAAATGCACAAAAAAATACTCTTGAAAGGATTAGGAGGATATCTGGTCCTAAATTTAGAAGCAATAACATTTAAAAAATGGATCTTCTGCTAAATACAACTCTGTTACCAACAAACAATATTCTTTTGAGGAGTTCACCATCTCCCCACCCTAGATAGGAATGGTTCTTTGTGTGGTAGTGCCCCAAAGATTGATAAAGCCTTGGAGAAGTTTGGGGGTCTATTTGAGATTGATGTAGTTGTTCCTGATGCTTCAACATACCTTGATGGTCTTGGTTCCCTAAAAATATCCTATGAAATTGAAAATATATTGTTCATTGGTGGTCATCCATGCTGCCCCCTACCTCCCCCTAGGCCTCGCCAAGTTTTGGTGACCAATCTTGACACTAGCCCCAGTGTGCCATCCCACTCTAGGAGATAGGGGTAGATGGAAATTCATGGTTGAATCCTGATACAGAGGAGTTGGAAGAAGGAGAAGTTAAGGAGTTGGCAATTGTGCCTTACAAAGGTGCCTATGAGGAACCATAAGTGTTTGTCTTCAATTATCACAAGAAAAGGAGGAGGTTTAAAACCCATAAGGTTGAGAAAGAGAATGATACCACTACCTAGGCAATGGATTCCATAGAAATTGTAGCAAAGAAGAAGAAGAAGAGGGGGAGACCACTTGGCTCGACATCTTGAAAAAGAGACACTAAACACATCAGGCAACAACTTCCTAGCTGCTACAAGAGCTTTAAAGATCACATGGAGACTAATCCTTGATGTTTCTCATAGAAATTAAATGCGCCTCTTGAAATGTTAGTGCACTTGAGTGCCTTGATAAAAAATATGTCATTAAGAGATTTCTTATGATGAATAAGGACATTGACATTATCCTGCTTCAAGAAATCAAGGTCGTTGGATTCTCCCTAGATATCAACTTGAAATGTATTTAGAAGGATGCTAAGGGTTTTACCACCAAGAACTATAAAGGGAAAGGAGGGGCTTAAATAATAGTAGGGCCCAAGTGGAGTAAATATATTTCAATATGGGGATACTCCCCTTGCCACAAATTGGTCTAGATTACACTTAATGTCAATGGGGAGGAAGTAGGTATTTGTATTGTATATGAAACCAATGACCATAGGGACAGAATATAATCATGTAAATGGATGTTTCAATGGAGGGCACACCGTATATAATTGGTGGGGACTTGAACATGTTAGAAGTTCCTCAAGACAAGTCGGGTGGTAGTAAATTTGAGTGGAAAGGTTATGCAAAGTATTACTAGTTCAAAATGATTAATAAGAATAAATTGTTTGACCCTTTAGGAGGAAATAAAGCTAGTTCCAAAGGCATTTGGAACACTTGGTCTAACTTTAAACAAGGGGAGAGGAGAATATATAGTAGGTTGGACATATTATATGTTAATAGAGATATAGTTAGCTTCAAAAAAGACTTCAATTTCTCAAATGTGAATGTCATCCCATATACTTTGTCTGATCACCACCCCATTATTGGGAATATGTTCTAGTTAAGGAAATCATGTAGGCCAAAAGGAGAAAAGGATGGATTTTCCAGAAACATCAACCTATTAAAGGACGAGAATGTTAAAAATATTGTGAATGTTATCAAATGGTACAATAGAGGGATAGTGAGACACACTAGTGTTAATGAGAGATGGTCTCAAAACATTAGTCATTGGAAGACTCTATTCGAGGTAGTGGGGAAGAAAAGAGAAAAATAAAACAAAAAAACTAGAATATGAGTTGCATAAAAGTTTATGCATGGCTGTAGAATTCCTTCAAAATAATCTTGCTAGTATTGAGGCTAAGGAAACTTTGGCTCCGTCCAGAGACTCTCTCTGGAAGTTGCCAAATCTGAAGATATAGGGAACCAAGACTGGAGCTAGGCTCAATTGGATTTTTCATGAGGATAGAGGATCTAGGTATTTCTTCCAGATCCTCAAATACAAAGAAGCTAAGGATAGGATTAATTATCTCTAGGAGGGTGGGAAAGAAATCAATAATCAAGAAGATATTCTTCAGGCCTTTGTTGCCTATTACAACAAGCTTTTCAATTATGAAGATGTTGGACATGAGATGGGGAATGCTATAACTAAGATTAACAATATAATTCCAAAGAAAGTCTCTGTAGAAGAGGTAGATCTCTTGGACATGCCTATAATAGTGGAAAAAATTAATAATGTCATCTAGAACTTGAGCAATAAAATGGCCCCTGGGTCTGATGGTATTCCTATTGAATTTTACAAAGATAACATTAATTGGATTGGGGAAGAGCTTAACCAAGTTTATGTAGAAGTTATTGAAAAGAGATATCTTGGGAAAGATATTAAGTATGGATTTATCAAACTCATCCCAAAAAAGGGTGATAGGACCTTAAGCAAGAGTCAAAGACCCATTACGCTCCTAAATGTATCCTACAAGATTCTGGCCAAGGTTCTTACCTTAAGGATGTAAAATATTTTATCTCATGTGATTAACCCAACTTGTACTAGATTTGTCAAGGGTCGATACATCTTGGAGAATTTGCTTACTTGTTGGGAGGTCATAGACTAGGAAAAAGATTCCAATCAATAGGTGTGTATGATTTTGTTGCATTATGAAAAAGCATTTGATAGGATAGAATATAATTTATTTTCATGATGCTCAAGACCCTAGGATTGCCAGGCCTATTTTTTCAAATGGTCCAAACTCTAATGAATGAGGCCACAACATGGGTGAAAGTTAATGGAGTTAGATTAGAGCCATTTGAACTATCTAGATTAATAAGGCAAGGATACCCATTAGCACCTCCATTATTTTTTATTGTTGTTCATGCTCTTTATTAACTCCTAATAGATAATAAAATCTCCCCTAAAGTGAAAGGAGTTGAAATACCTAATGGAGATTATCTCTCTAATATCCAGTTCGCTGATAACACAACCATCATTATTGAACTAGAGGAAACAAATGGCTGCAATCTCATTATGTGCAACCTCTGGGAGTAAAGTTTCTCTCAAAGTCTATTATGTTGGGGTGGGATGATCACCCCCCAAGCTGGTGTAGAAGATTTTACGTCCTAATGACCAAGTTAGGTACCTAGGTATTCCATTCTCGCTCAATCCTAACTTGAAGGAGATGTGGGACTGGATTAAAGATAAAATTGATAAGAAAATGGGAAAGTGGAACACCCACTATCTTTCTCTTGTAGGTAGATTCCTAATCTGTAAGGAAATCCTATCATCCTACACAAATTATTATGCTTCTGCTTCGTTGTTTAATCAGGCTCAATTCAACTACATCTAGAATTGTATCAAAGAATTATCATGGTCAGATGGGAATGGGCATAAGAAAAGGCATGCTATCAGGTGGAAGTAGTGCACCATGAGCAAGGAAGTAGGAGAATTGTGGTTGAAATATTTAAGGATTCAAGGGATTATGCTTGTGGTAAAATGGATCGAAAAAGCTACACAAGGCGAGGAACCTTGTAAGGTGTTAATCAAGAACAATATTTCTAGAGCTAGCCCCATCAAAACCTCATCATGGAAGAGATTGCATATTAATGACTTATTGTCAAGTAAATTTGAAATTAGAGTCTTTGGATCCAATGTTTTTAAGGCCATTTGGAAAAGCTGGGACAATGTTAGACAATTGGTAACCAACAACAATATAATTGATGATAACAACCTAATTTCTGGGGATAAATTAGCTTGGTGGAATCTAAGACATGGTGATAAACCCCTTGCATTAATTTAGGGATGCTCTGCTCAGAGATGGGCAACTAAAGGAATTAACAACTTTGCAGATGTAATCATTACGGACGGATTAATAAGTTGGCAGGAGTTATGGAAAATGTTTGACTACCCCCAGTCACAGTGGAGAACATACTCTATCTTGAGGGAATCATATAATAGAATGGATCTCCCTAGTATGTATGAGTGCAACAATGATGAAATCTCCCACCTAAAATTACTAGATGGTACCTCATTCCCCAACACCAAAGACAAATACCTCTATAGACTCCTTACATACATCTAAGATATTGTTGAACACCTTAATACTTTGTGGAATACAAACTTGAAAACCTCTGATTGAAGCAAACACTTGAATGGACTGTGACATAGACACGTGGAACCAAAAAAATCTTGTTTTATGTAGAGATTCCTCCTAAATAGATTTCCGGTAAGGAAACCAAATGGGGATCCCAATATATGTTCCTTATGAAAATGTTGTGAATCCATCCACCACATCTTTTTAGAATATTTTTTTGCTAGAGAATTTTTGGGTCTCTTTGGCCTATACTTGCATAAATTTTTTAGTTTAATGCATATATTAACTGGAAACTTATTGAGCCTCAAAAAAAGATGCAACATTTTTGGTCTATATTATCTATTGAAATTATATGGGCTATTTGGAAATTATGTAATGATGATGTTCTTGATGGTAGAGCTAGGAACCTTACTGAGTCTCCGTGGAGATTCATTTTTCATAATATTGTTGTGCAGGTATCAATGGTCATGAAGCTTGATGAACATAAGTTCTTAGATCTGTTGCATGATGGAGTAGTAAGGATGTTTAGGAGGGAGATCTTCCATGGGTACACTTGGTCCGGGGATTCGACAGAGAGGACCCCATTTGAGCATGCTGATGCAGTAGCATGTTGGGTTCATGGCAATCCTATATCAAACAAAAAGAGGTTTGCTTTTGGATCTTGGTAGATTAGTGGAGACATTCGGTAAATTGATTAGTAACTACTTTGGATTTCTCGATGGAAGGCTCGGTTATTCATAGACTCGATTACTTTCTTTGGCTCAGTTTCACTAAACGGTCTTGGTAGCTATTCCTGTCTACTCGGTGGTTTTTTTGTTCTTGTTTCACTGAGTTGGTTTTGACTGTTGGTTCTTCTAGTTGACATGTGCAGTTAATTTTTAGTCTCAACATTAATTTAGGATCTCTCATTGGGAAATGTGTGGACCTAAATCTGGGTTGTTGCTTCCTCCTATGCAGATCTTTAGGATCTTTAAGGGGGGTTCCCTTTTTGGTTGTCTCTTGTATAAATGTATTGTTCTGTTCATAGATTAGGGGGGAAGATCATAGGAGATAGATTGATAGTGAACTATAAAAGAAGAAAGTTGAGAGACTGTAGATCTCGCATGCATGTAGATTGTTCTTTGATTGTTTGAATGTATATGGCCATAACTGGGAAGGCATCACAACTGAACATGTATGAAGTTTGACGAGTTAATGAAAAGACCTTGCATTCCTTCTCTCCCTCTCTATCTTTAATGCTTTTGTGTTGTGTTCTGCGAGCTGGTTTGGTGTTTGGGAGTGCCTTTGGCCCCATCCATCGACCCTCCTTACATTAGGTGGTATCAAAGTGAGGAAAGATTTGAGGTTCCTTCTATTAAATCCTACTTGGTTATTGTTATGTGATAGCAGATCGCGATCTGACCTGCAATTGCAGAGGGTTTCAAGATGGTTCGAGGGAGGCAAGATGTAGATCCAGGCCTAGTTGATATGCTTAGGTAGATTGCTGCTGGATTGGAAGCTATTGAGACAACCCAATGTTGACTAAGACATCTTGAGGATGTTAGTGATCATGAAGTCGAAGAAGTGTAGAGAGAAGCCGCACCTGCACCTATGATAGATCTAAGAGAAGAAATACTCCTAGAGGCATTAACAAATTTGAAGTCCACACCACAGTTTAATCCTCCCGAGTATAGTGGAAAACTAGATTCAGATGAGTTGATAGACTGGATAACTAAGATGAAGAAATACTTTGAGTATGAGAATGTATTAGAGGAGAAAAATGTGAAGATTGCAAGCACAAAGTTGAAAGGTCATGCATCCTTGTGGTGGGAGCATTTGAAATTTGATCGAAAGAAGAAAGGAAAAGACAAGATCAAGGTATGAGACAAGACGATAAAAAAATTGAAGGGAAAGTTTCTACCTTGTGATTATCAGATTAACCTAGTTAGGAGAATGCAAAGTTTGAAGCATAAAGATATCTTGGTTAAGGATTACACTGAGGATTTCTATAGATTAGATATCAAATTTGGACATGCTTAAGATGAGGAGGAAAGAATTGCAAGATATCTCAATGGATTAAGGAGTTCTATTCAAGAAGAGATCAATTTGGTAAAGATGGAGAGTATTTAAGAAGCCTATCAATTTTCCCTGAAAGCTAAGGAGAAATTAAACAAAAGACACAAGCAAAGACAAAGAGGAAGAGGTGGTAGATTCTCTAGAGGAAGAGGTAGATATTATGTTGAAAACCCTAGATCTGATCAAGACAAGACAAATCAAGACAAAGGCAAGACCGAGTAGAGAGGTGGAAATTCATTCATAGGAAGAGGTAATTATTCCTGAGGTGGCTATAATAGAAGTGGATTCCAAGGATCTTCTTACAATTGTGGAGAAGAAGGACAAATATCATTTGAGTGTACACATGCAAGCAAGAAAGTAGGTAGTAGAATAAATGATTTGGTGTGAGAAGATTCACCGAATGAACCTAAAAAGGAAGGAAACCTTATGGTCAAAAGAATATTGTGGAGTGAAAATAAGGAAGATCTAGTGAGAAAAAGTTTGTTCAAGACCAGATGCAGAGTTGTAGACCAATTTTGGAAAATGATTGTTGATAGTGGAAGCTCAAAAAATCTCGCATCAAAAGAAATAGTTACAAAGTTTCTGTTGGAGAGATTAAAGCACTCAAAACCCTATAAAATTTCATGGGTCAAGGATGATCATACACTCATGGTAAGTGAAAAATGTTTTGTGAATCTAAAAATTGGAAAGTACTATGATAAGGTGTTGTGTGATATTATGCCATTGGATTGTTGTCTTATTTTGTTGGGTAGACCTTGTCAATATGATAGACATGCTATACTTGATGGAAGATTGAACAAATATACTATTTGGGTTGATTGCAAGAGACAAATATTGTTACCTTCGGTTGAAGAATATGTTGGTGAGATATGTACATCGGTGAAAGTTTGTTTGATGGAAGGTAGATAGTTTGTTAAGGATAAAAAGAGAAATGATATTTGTTATGCTTTGATTCCTAACAAACTGAGTGAGAAGACATAAGATAAAGTTCCTGCAAAAGTTGAGAAGTTTCTCACCAGGTACAAATAAATCATTTCAGATAATGTACCTGATGGTTTGCCACCAATGAGAGATTTTCGTCATTGTATGGATCTGATTCCTGGAGCTAGTTTTCCAAACAAGGCACCACACCGATTGACACCAACCTAGAATGAGGAACTCAACCGACAAGTTAATGAGTTATTGCAGAAAGGTTTGATTAGAGAAATTTTGAGTCCATGTGTAGTACCAACTATGTTAGCACCTAAGAAGAATGGAGAGTGGCGAATGTGTATTGATTCAAGAGCTATTAACAAGATCACAGTGAAGTATCGGTTCCCTATACCGAGGATAGATAATATAATGGATTGTTTGAGTGGAGCAAATTTTTTTACCAAAATTGATTTGAAGAGTGGATATCATCATATCAAAATAAGAGAAGGTGATTAATGGAATACTTATTTCAAGACAAAAGAAGGTTTGTATGAGTCTTTGGTTATGCCTTATGGTTTAACTAATGCACCGAGTAATTTAATGAGGTTGATGAATGAGGTTTTGAAGAAATTTTGGGTAATTTTGTGATTGTATATTTGGATTACATTCTGATATTCAATAAGACCAGAGAAGAGCATTTGTTGCACATTAGACATGTATTACAGAGATTGAAAGAGGACAAGTTGCTGATTACTTTGAAAAGTGTTCCTTCATGAAAGAAGAACGTGTGTATTTGGGATTTGTGAATTCAAATGATGGTTTGGAGATGGATCCTGAGAAGGTTGAAGCTATACTTGATTAGCATACACCTGAGAATGTCACTGTTGGTAAGATCATTTCATGGATTAGCAAGTTTTTACCGAAAGTTTATCTGAAATTTTAGCTCTATTTGTAATGACATGACTGAGACAATGAGAGGAGACAAGAGAGAGTTCAAGTGGACTCATGGAGCTGATAAGAGTTTTGAGACTTTGAAGAAGAAGGTTGTTGAATTTCTCGTGTTAGGCTTACTTGATTTCAATAAGGTATTCCAAGTTGAGTGTGCTGCAAGTGGTAATGCAATAGAAGCCATGCTGACTCAAGAAGGTAAACTTGTTGCTTTCTTTAGTGAGAAGTTGAATGATGCTAAAAGGAAATATTTTGTATATGATCAAGAATTCTATGCTATTGTGCAAGCCCTGAAGAAATGGAGACATTATTTGATGCCAAGTGAATTTGCGTTGTATATTGATCATAAGGCTTTACAATATTTGGGTAGTCATAATAAGTTGAATTAGAGACATATGAAATGGGTAGAATATTTGTAGAGTTTCACATTTGTGATAAAGCATAAGAGTGGAGTATCCAACCGAGTTTCTGATGCATTGAGTAGAAGAAGATCTTTGCTGACTAAAATGAGAATTGAGGTTCTTGGTTTTGATGATATGAAGAATTTGTATGAAACTAACCCTAATTTTTCTGAGCAATGGAGAGTGTGCAGAGCACCTATTCCAGATCAACCGAGTAGGTTTGAAGACTATTTCATTCAAGAAGATATGCTATTCAAAGGAGTTCATTTATGTATACCAAGAGGATCAATGCGAATCAATTTGATAAAGGAGAAACATAGTAGTGGTTTAGTAGGACATTTTGGCATTGATAAAACATTGAGTTCACTTAAGGAAAGGTATTTTTGGCCTCAATTGTATAAGGATGTTCAGAAATTTGTAAAGAGTTGTGGAGTTTATTAGTTATAAAAAGGAGTAAGTCAGAATATTGAATTGTATACACCGATTTCTGTTCCTGAGAAACCTTGGAGTGATATTAGCATGAATTTTGTTCTTGGCTTACCGAGGACAACAAGAGGTAATGATTCCATATTCGTTGTTGTGGATAGATTTTCCAAGATGACACATTTCATACCATGTAGAAAAACATCAGATGCAATGCATATAGTAGATCTTTTCTTCAAAGAGATTGTCAGATTGCATGGATTATCAAGGAGTATCATCTCTAACTAAGATAGTAAGTTTGTTGGTTATTTTTAGAAAACACTTTGGAAAAAGCTAGACACTGAATTGAAGTATAGTTCTACGTTTCATCCACAAAGTGATGGACAAATAGAGGTTTTAAACTGAAGTTTGGGTAACTTGTTGAGATGCATAGTTGGAGACAAACTGAGTAATTGGGATGTGATGTTAGCACAGAGTTTGCATACAATAATTCAGTGAATAGGAGTACATTTGGTAAGACACCCTTTCAGATTGTTACTGGCACACAACCGAGAGGTATATAAGACTTGAGAGATATTGCTGGAGAAGAGAAGAGAAGTGCTAAAGGAGAAGAATTTGCTAAGTTTATGAAGATATTGCATGAGGAAGTGGAACATAAGTTGGAGAAAAGTAATAAAAAATACAAGGACAGTGCAGATAGATCAAGAAGACATAAGATTTTTGAGGTTGGTAAAGAAGTGATGGTTCATTTGAAGAAAGGTAGATTTCCTGTTGGGACATATGGTAAATTGAAGATGAAGAAATTTGGTCCTTGCAAGATTTTGAGGAAGATTGACAGTGGAAATGCTTATGAAGTGGAGTTGCCTGATGACATGGATATATCACATATATTTAATATTTAATATTTAATATTTATATGAGTATCATGAACCTGATAAAGAAGTGATAACATCGTGTGATTATCCTAAGAAATAGATAGAAGAAGTTGAACAGACTTTGGAACAAAGAATTGATAGAAGCACAAGAGGAAAGGATTACATATAATACTTGGTAAAGTGGAAGAACATACCGATTGACGATTCTTCATGTATTTCTCAGTTTGGGTTGGATTCAGCTTAGGTTTTACCTCACTCATGATTTGGAGAATCATTTCTTTTCAACCCCAAGTGTCTAATGCAGGAACATCTTGGGTTCATGGCAATCCTGTATCAAACAAAAAGAGGTTTGCTTTTGGAGCTCAGTAGATTAGTGGAGACATTCGGTAAATTTCTCAGTAACTGCTTTGGAGTTCTCGGTGGAAAGCTCAGTTCCTCGTAGACTCGGTTACTTTCTTTGGCTAGGTTTCACCGAATGGTCTCGGTAGTTGTTCCTATCTGCTTGGTGATTTTTTTGTTCCTATCTCACCGAGTTGGTTTTGATTGTTGGTTCTTCTAGTCAACATTTGCAGTTACTTTTTAGTCTCAACATTAATTTAGGATCTCTCATTGGGGAACATGTGGACCTAAATCTAGGTCGTTTCTTCCTCCTATACGAATCTTTAGGATCTTTCGGGGCCAACCTTTTTAGTTGCCTCTTGTATAAACGTATTGTTCTATTCATAGATCAGGGGGCATATCGTACGAGATAGATTGATAGTGAATTGTAAAAGAAGAAATTTGAGAGACTGTGGATCTCGCATGCATGAGTATTGTTCTTTGATTGTTTGAATGTATATGTCTGTAACTGGGAAGGCCTCATAGCCTGACATGTATGAAGTTTGATGAGTTAATGAAAAGCCTCTGCATTCCTTCTCTCCCTCTTTGTGTTTAAAGCTTCTATGTTGTGTTCTGCGAGGTGGTTTGGTGTTTGGGAGTGCCTTTGGCCCCATCCACCGACCCTCCTTGCGTCACATGCACTGAACAACTTTGTTGCAGAGCTGAATGATAATAGAACGAAGTAGAGACATGATAGAGAGAAGCCTCTAGCTGCCATCCCACTTGCAGTCATACCTCTTGTAGGCATCCCACAACTACGAGCAACTAACATTGAACACCCATACAATAAGTTTGTGCATAATGATAAGATCTTGAAATGGATGGAGGGAGCTTCTGGTTGGACAACATGGATTGACAGGAAGAACAATGGGATTTTATTATAGTTGTTCCTTTATCTTTTTGTATAATGTTTCAGCTATATATGGCATAAGTTGAATATGTATCTAGGTGTATTTAGGATGTAGCACATTAGTTCTCTCTCTTGATCAAAATACTATAAATTTTGATATGTTGTAGTCTTGTATAAACAGTTCCAAGTCTGAATGTAAAAGTTGCATATATTATAATTAATAGAAAAAAATCATTAAATATTCTAAGAGTGTTAGCATACAATTTTACAAGTTTGGTATAAGTTTAGATGTATGCTCAATGATAATATTGAAGCTCAATTAAATACACATGAGTCTATTACACTTTGACATGCATTTTGTTCAACTTTTGGAACTATTCATGTCTACTTTATCCTTGGCAAATTTAGGCTCTCGCGCTTAGTCCCATATGAATATGTTAAGAGTTGGAAAATTGTTTACTCCACTTGGTGGCTTCCTTAAAACCAATACAAATGACTCCTCTCGTGGTAACCCAGGGGTTGCAAGGATTGGCAATATTGGACATGAAAATGATGGCTTTATTGATTTTCTTTTCTACCTTCATGGAACAACATATTTAATTATCTAATGAAATCCTGAGCAGTGCTTAAACCTTGGATAAAGCCTACGCCACAAGATGAATAAAGGTTACTTGTGGAATTGATTTTGTGATTTTGATTTCTCTCTTGAATAATATGAATTTTTAGGATTCATCTTGGAGACTACCTTTGATGGCCAAGTAGATTTTGATTTGGGCAAAAAATATGAGTCTATTTCCTTTATTCACATTAATAGAGAGTGGAATAAGGTTGTTGATTGTTTTGAAAAATGGCTTTTGAGGGAACGTGAAATTAGAATGTTACTAGTTCGAGAGATTTGGCTTTGGATCTATCACAACAAATTATTAAGCTTATATAGGATAATTAATTGGAATGAGCATAGTTTAGTAGGGGTGGACAAGATGTGTCGTGATTAGAGTTCTAATTTTTGTAGGTGTGTTGTTAGGTGGGTTTTTATGCACCCCTTACAAGCTTTACTTCTTTTTCTTGTTATGGTTATTGTTGTTGTCTAGAGATTTCCATGTTGTATTTGTTTTTAATGACCTTGGAATAAAATTCTCTTTTTGCCAGAAAAATGTAAAGATAATTATATTTTTATTTCGATTCTCTAATAAAAATAATTGAGTTGGGATTGATAATAGAGAATTGAAATAAATAAATAAAAAATAAATTAGAGAAAGCCTAGACTTAGAATTGTATTGGATGTGGACACCAGTCTCTAGGCATTCAAAGTCCATTTACCATGATACCATAATTTTAGAACTTGTCAATTGATAGTTGTTGAACTAAAATAACAACTTTGCATAGTTTCGGCTCACTTTTTTGCCTTCATGTATGCAATTTGACATTGATAAGGAATAAGCAATGTTTAGAAATAAATTTGGGTAATATGTTGAATTATGATGGTAATGTTATCCTTAGTTAAACTCTTAGAGGGATGATACCCAAAACACAAGGAAAAAAGGACATGGTTCTAGTGATTTTCACCATTACACAGTAGATAGTTTGGATCAATTTTGCGCATGTAAATCTAAACTAAGGTGTTACATAACAAATAAAAAGTGAGATCAAACTATAAGGATGAGAGACGATGAGACGACTTGATCAAATAATGTTATTTGCTAACTTCGACACAAATTACCCCATTTTACACACTAGTTGACGAGTAAAAGACAACATAGTTATTGTAGATTCAAAACGAGGAAAAAGGACATAGGCACAAGTGATTTTCACCATTAGCTAAGGGAAAAGAAAACTTGATCATGAAGATAGATATGATATAAGAGATGAAACCACAATTAAGCTCAGAGCGACTTTCATAGAACAAATACCCCTAAGTTCTTGTCTCTAAATAGTATGAGGGATGGTATATTCTTTGATCACACCATTCACTAAAGTTCCAATCTTCAAAGATATGATATAAGAGATAAGACCAAGATCATGGCTATGAACGGCTTTCATAGAACAAATACCCCTAAGTTCTTGTCTCTAAATAGTATGAGGGATGGTACATTCTTTGATCGCGCCATTCACTAAAGTTCCAGTCTTCAAAGATATGATATAAGAGATAAGACCAAGATCATGACCATAACGACTTTGATAGAATGAACACCCCTTAATAGTATGTGTGATGGTATATTCTTTGATCACACCATCCATTAATGTTCCAACCTTCAAAGATATGATATAAGATACGAGGCCACATAAGAGGCCACATAAGACGACTTTGATTAGAATGAATGCATCTTAGTCCTTATCTCTTAGTCAAAAAGATATCAACATAGACTTATACTTCCATATCAATTCTTGAATGATATAAAATCTCTCATCAAAGGAAATCCAACTCAATCATATAATATCACCTTTTTCCTCCCAAATTACTTTGTCCGCATGCTTGCTTTAACTTTTCTCCTGCCATGAAATGACCAAAATGGGATAATTGCGTGGACTACCTGGTGAAACCATTATACGCAAAAGGACAGTTGTTTTCTATATCTCATTACTTCCTTGAATTTGCTGAAATGGTGTTTAAGGCCCTGGTTTGGCAAGGGTTTGGGCAAGCTAAGCTGTCATGGAACCAGGGGCCCGCAAATTTCCTATGGCAACGGCGGCGGAAGCAGGTAGGCGGCTGAAAAAGCCGGCGTACGGGCAGGTCGAATGGATCTGCACTTAAAGTTCCGATCCAATTCAGGCAATGGGGATTCCAAATCTTGAAGTAGCAGTGGACGAGGTAGCAGAGTCGCTTTCAGCGGGACGCCCCACCAAAATTCGGTGGGGATTCGCGTGTCTGATCTGTGCAGGGTCCCCACCTACGACCGGACGCGAGGATTCCATTCATTACACTTTATAAAAGTGTTCCTGGGGTCACTTGAGCGTAGGGTAGGTTGTGGGTTGGGCAAAATCGAGTCTTGGAGGTCGTGGGATCGATTCCATTGGCCAAGCAACGAAAAGATCACCTCAATGCACTGTTCCATGCCACTGCTCACATCACCTCCCCAACACTCCACTTCCACTTCCACTTCCGTAATGCTCTGCTGCTGATGATTAATCGTGGCCCCTGCAACATAAATAAGTCTCGAAATCCATCTTGATTTACATTAATAATGGCCGCATGGAAGGAGGGCGACAGTCGGCTTCGCGGCATCTCTTCCGCTATCCGCGTTGTGCCAGATTTTCCCAAGCCCGGTTAGAGCTTTTTCATTTTGTTGGTTTCGGTTTTGCGGATTTGCTGGTGCTAATTTATGATGAATGTCATCGTTAGGAAATGCAGCTTGAAACGTATTTTTAGTTCAAAGAGAAAATTGGAAGAATGAATAAATCTACGGCGTAAGATCACTTGCACCAGCAATTTGCGTGCGCTGGTTACATTAATGGCCAACTGTTTGTGTTTGATATTCGTTGCTTTGTAGTTTCGCTGTTGAGAAATTACAAGATGAAATAACGACTGGTTTTTAATGTTTGTGGTAAGGTATACAAATGTCAACTTCATTGAGAATTGACTCTGTTGACAGTTGTTAATTTTCGCAGGAATTATGTTTCAAGACATAACGACGCTGCTTCTTAATCACAAGGCATATAGGGACGCTATTGACATATTTGTTGAGAGATACAAGGACAAGGATATTTCTGTCGTTGCAGGTGACTTCTTGCTCTTTAACAGTTATTTTTGATGTATTAAAATTCATTTCCTGGGGCGCTTTTAAGTGCATTGTTTTGTCCACAGGCTAGTTGCATTCCGCTCTCATTTATTCTGTCTGCTACATTTAAGATTTGTAACTGAACGGGCTGTCATTTCTTACACAGGATTAACCTGTATATGTTTTTCACGGTATTTAGAATTCTTTACTGTTCACTCATGCACCTTGGGCGTTGAACTATCAAAATAAGCTGTGAACGTATTGTTTACAGAAAACGCTTTTCTTTTCAATTGTATTTTTAATTAAATTGTTAAAATAGCGGCTGGTCACTCACTTCTGAAAGCAGCCCGAACCAACTAAAACCCAGAAAAAAGAGGCTCTTGCCAAGTGAAAATGCAAAGTGAACAACCATCCTCCATACGAAAGTCTACTTTACACATATTAATAAGTTAATATTTTTTTTATTGCTTCTTGTTAACATATACAGGCACCCTGGATGTTATTGAATAAAACGAGGGCACAAATCAGAGTACTAGCCATATATGACGTTCTCTAATCCCATCATAGAAGACTACGAGAAAAACACAGATTCAACTTGCCAAATTTCATACCCACAAAATCATTGCATTGGTAGTGGATGTAGCACAGAAATCAACATTTACGCTCCACAGATGATCGGCAGAAATCCCACCCCAAACACACTATACATGATAACACACTACAACAGAATGACAGTAACACTCAAAAAGCAAACAATTCATTCACCCTGACCTCTCCGAACTGAGAGCGTTGCTGTGCTCCAATGCTCAAGGCTTCTTTTCATTACCCATGATGGACGAAGGCCAGACAGAGGCTTTTGTTGCTGGTCCCTGTGTCACACTCGTTGCTCCATTCAGGGGGGAAGGAGAGGTCAGGTTCTTGAAGTTCTACACATCCAAATCAGATAGTCTGGATATTTTTGTTGACAATTCCAATTGAACGGCCAGCATGCTTGGCAGGGGGCATGGCCTTTGACTATTTCAAGATGAAGGAATGAAATTGAGCTAGAGATGTGAAGTAATTCTTCATGATGAACCCTAACACCCTGCACATATCTCATGACCTTCATTCTTTTGAAGACTGTCTGAATTTTTATCTTTTGCAGACTGCCTGAATTTTTATGTAGCACCAATTTTCTCCCCCATGCTTTGTTCTTTCATTTCCAAAGTGGGCTCTAATTGTCATGAGATTCATGTATCACCCAACAACACAATCCACAATTCAGTTGTAAACATCCTCCTTCACTGTGACAACTAGTTTTTCAGCTTGAAGTCTGCCTCAAAAAATGCTTTGGTATTTTTTCATCCCATGTTGCATAATCCACCTTCACCCAATATTCTTCTCACCATCGCAAAAGTTTCACAACACAATTTGAAATGTTGTCAGCTGTTTTTAGAAATTGCCCCTGCATATGGTGGTCCCTATTTGAGTAAGTGAGTCATTCCAGCAGCCATAGAGAAGAGTCAAAAAACCGAAGTCGACAAAATCTTCCATTGAATACACACTAAAATATGATGAAAATGAAATTGAAATCATAAAAGCACATTTGCAATCCACCTGTTTGTATACCCACCATTTATGTGTACATATGTCTAAGTCACTTAACCTTGTGAGTTTTATGAGGTGACCATGGCAGTAGTTGGCGAATTTTGGTGTCCCTTGCATCACACGTCATAAAGGAGTGTATATTTTTTAAAGATTGTGCATTCAAGTTTTCATTTATCATTCTTTCCTTTATTGCTCCATGATTTTTTTCTCCTTTTTTTTTAAATTAAAAATTTCCCTTTCTGATTTTATATTTTCATTCCTATGTTAAAAGGGTTGGCATGCATTGTCAATCTTTTGGTAAGGTGCCTACTGTAGTGGTTAGTTGCCCACCCAATTCTAAACTTGTCTAAAAGGTTTGCTAGGTAATTGAATTTGCAAGAGTGTTGTAGAAATGTTATTTCCTCGAACCCTTATGCAAGGGATTTTTTCCAAAGGATACATACTATCTCCCAACCTGGCATTTTAGTTTCATCATTGCATTAGTTATAATCATGTAGGTGCTGTCCATGATAGGCTTGTTTGCATTACTCTCAACTACCAATTTTAGGCAATGGACAAGCACTATAGCCCCTGAATAATTATTTGTCGCCTTTAGAATGAAAAATATACCATTATGATATCTAATGAGACAACCTGTTCCAATTGGCTTGGGCTGCCTAATACAAACCATAAAGGTTTATTTTCAATCTCTCTGTGGCAAATGATCTATTTGCTTTTTTTTCTCTTATTAGTTTGTTGTTAATCCTATCGATGAGTGTGAAAGTGCCTTCTTCGCTCGGATGAATTTTTTAAAGCTAGATAAGGAGCTGCTGCAGATGTCTGGAGTTTGAATCATATCATCTACAAATTGTAGTGTGATGTTGATTGGAGGTTGATGTAGCTTCTAACCCAATGATACTCGCCTAGGTCCTACGTGACCATAAATGGGCATACACAATTTTTTGGGGTGAGGCCAAAGCAAGGAATATGAACAAAGAAGGCCTTGTGGTTGGGGAATTGGTAAAAAAGGCAATTTGATAGGAAAAATTGCTTTTTGGGATGTTTTACAGAAAATGTTGTTGATGCTGTAAGAACTGCTGCAATTTGACAAGAAATGTTGGTGTATGACAGTTTTGACAAAGAAGGTTGCAAATTTTGACATGTAAGGTTTGTTGTTTAATGATGGGACAATTTTGTTAATGTTTTTGTTTTACAAGATTTACTAATTTTCCAATTACTGATGCAATGGCAACATGAATATAAAAACATTTGATTTGTTTGTTTGATAAGGTTTTCTTGACAAGATAGCAATGTTTTCATGGGTTTATGATAGAAATTTGCAAATCCAAATTTGAAGAAGAAATAATTACTAAAGCAAGTCTAAATCTAAACAAACGAACCACAATTTAAATCTATTCTAAATGAAATTGAAACTAAATCCTATTCGAACTTTAACAAAAATTAAGTACAATCTTCTAAAGCAAATAACAAAATAAAATCCTGACTTTTTGCAATTGTGCCTCAAGTAAAGAGTGAGATTGGTGATGAATGTCCTTAGAGTAGACACGTTTATTGGAATCCATGGTGAGCAATTGATCAATTGAAGTTTGTAGGACCTGGTAGGTGTATGTAAAGAACAAGATGACTGAAAGGGGAAATCAGCTGATTTTGGTTGTAGCAGAGGTTTGGCAGAGTTTGGGCCTGTGTTCCTCCTTTGCCATTTATTGCAAGTGAAAAATTTGTATTTTCTGTTGTGTAGTTGCTGTGCATATGTCATTAGGTCTGCTTAAGAAAAGGATCCACTGAAAAAGGAGTGGAAGAAGCAAAAATTTTGGGAGAACAGAATGAAAATACCTGATTGGTGTCCCTTGGTTGGTCAGTTTTTTCAAATTGTCCAAACCCATTGCTGTTCAGTAAGGGGTTTCATAATCACTGCAATGTTAGGCAAGGTGTCCTAACCTTCCATTCTAATTTGAAGAACACAAAAATTGCACCTTTCAGGCTATAAAACACAAAAAGGCAACTTTTGGGCTGTAGAGTTTGGTCAGCCTTGAAAAAATGTTGAAACAAGTCTTTACTAGAGCAAGCAGGTTTTGGCAACTTAAAATGCTTTGAGATTTCCAATTTAAACAAAAAAGGCTCAATCGGCTTCTTGGATGAAAAGTTACGGCCTCTCATATATAAGGAATGTGAGAGCATTTATGACACATAAGAGAGCTATTAGAGGGAGTTACACTTGTTGACCAATGATGTAAGGCTTCTATGAATGGAGTTAATGAAGCTTAAATGGATGGCATAAGTTGGTGAGTGAATAATTACAATGTTACGACAACGCATGACAAGTGTAAGAAATATGCTATTTTTAGCCTATGGACTCATCTTGGGAGTGTGGTAAAGGATTGGGGTATCACATTTAAGGTGGGTTTAGCTTATGGTCTCCTAATGACCATTTGATGGTTCCATGTGCTTCTTTTTGATAGCGAATTTTGTAGGTATCATTATGTTTCTAGAATTGCTCTAAATCTCTTGTTGATGATACTTCAGTAAGGGTTTAGACTCTAAAAGTGTATTGTAACTGTTGATTGTTGAATATTAAATTGAGCTATTTTGGAGTGTTTTTTTTTCTTGAAAGGGTTTTCCCGTGTAAATCATTGATGTTACAGTAATTTATTACACATGCCTCATTAGTTTAGTGTAGGAAACATATTCCACACCTATGCTTCCTTTCCCACAAACTTATTGAAACCACTATTGAGGTTCCATCAAGGAGTACAAAATCACATCATTATGGGATGTTGGATACAATAGCTAACTAATAAGTTTTATGAGTTTATGACAACTGTCTTTGAAAATCATTATCATAAATTGCATATCTTGGCAAGTAAAAGAATTACAAGTTTTTTCAAACTCTCTTTCTTGTTCCAGTGAAAAATAGTGGTAGATGGTCCAGTACTTGCACAAAGCTGTGGTTCCTTGCTTGGCCTAGGAGATTGCGCTTCTGGTTCAACCTTGTTGCTAGATGGCAATGCCTCCTTCGCCACATCATTGTCATCCATGACAATCCAATCTCCTTTGCTTTTGCAATAGCCACATCCTCCATAGCTTGTCTCTCAAAATCAACAATGTCATCTTCTATAAACAAAGAGGGCTCACACATGTAGGTGGCGTGGAAGAGGTTCAGTCTAGTTTCAATTTTGGGCCAAGTAATATCATTGGCATACTCGATTTAGTATTTTCAAGTATAGGCGACCATATGGTAGCATGAATTTTTGATTGTCTTTGCAAACTTCACTCTATCGGGGTCAGTAATTTTCTCATAATCAAAATATTCTTCCAAATCAATAAGCAAATCAATCAATTATTTAGTATTTTAACTATGAAGGCAAATCAACTCTACTTTTCTTACGAATTTTGGGAGTAGCCTTCAACATTCTTTCAGCTTTGTTTTCCTCATTTATAATAATATCATCCACTAGCGAATTATCTTTTTTGTCATTTCTTTTGTGGGATCTAGGAATAAGAAGAGCTCTTACTCCATCCTCTTCTATCAGATATGAACATTCCTCATCATATTGAATATTTTCTCAATTCTTTATGCAACATGGTGTATAGCTCGTTGGGTCCCAAAACCATTGCTTAACTTTCTAGAACACAATCTCACTCACAAGGTCAGGGTTGTCATCATGCAAGTGGAGTCAACTCATTGGAAAAATTGGAGGGTTAAAGGTTGACTATATTAGAGTGGGTTATCTCTCCTACACTTTGAGCTCAACTTAGACTTAGGAGGGTGTTCCCAGGGGTATACCTTGATAGGTTTTCAATTTAGTTTCACACATGATTAAAGTTTCTTGTTTGTAGTGACATTAGGTTTGTGATTTCAGGTTTGATATCTTGTTTGAGGTTGGTTTTTAGTTGATTCCGGATTATGGTTTCTAGTTTGATATTTTGGTGTTAATATTATAATGATGCATATTTTTCAGTTTTTTTGTGTGAGCCTAATCTATAGTGTAGGACATATTAAGTCTACAACTAAGTTACTAGTTCATGTACGAGTATTGGAACTTGGGTATGGGTAGAGGAGAGAGTGTACATATATATGTATACATATATCTATTAAAATATTTTAAATTTTATAATATAGAATAATGATACTAAAAATATTTAAATAACTTGTAGTTTACAAAAATGAGAACACTAATAAGCTCATAATTCAATGATTTGTCAAATGTCAATACACAATGAAAACTACGATCAATATTTAATCATCTTCATATTGATCTTCATCAAAAGCATTTTAGTCTAAAATGTGGTTCAATTTCACTTGAACCGCAATCAGTTATAATGCCACTTCCACTGGCTATTATTGTACAAGTTGCCTCATCTAAAGATATTTTCTGGCAAGTTGTGCAACAATAATGTCTGATAAGTAGGAGATATTTTCCAGAACAAGTCAAATTGTGATATTGCTGTCAGTATTGAATTGTGTAGTTTTTGAGTCAAACTCATTGACCCATGTTTCATGAGTAGTGGTTCACAAGAACCCATCTCTCATGAGAATGAATGGTACACTTGGCACTCATTGCATCGTGGTGATGCTCACATAGGTGAAGCATCAGGACTTCTCAGGAGGTCACCCATCCCAGTACTACAACTCAAGCCCGCTTAACCATGAAGTTTCCTCCAAGGTTAATTCCACTTTGCTTGCAACCCCATTTGCAAAACCTTCAGCAAGTGTTGTGCCTTATGAATCATTCATTAGAAAGCCCCTTAAGCTCATCAATTGAAAGGAGATATTTTCCACAACAATTCAAATTGTGATATTGCTATCAGGATTGAACTGTGTAGTTTTTGAGTCAAATTCATTGGCCCATGTTTCATGAGTAGTGGTTCACAAGAACCCATCTCTCATGAGAATGAATGGAACACTTAGCACTCATTGCATCTAGGTGATGCTCACAAAGGTGAAGCATCGAGACTTCTCAGGAGGTCACCCATCCCAGTACTACTCCAAATTAAGTGTGCTTAACCACGGAGTTTCCTCTAAGGTTAAGCCCACTTTGCTTGCAACCCCATTTGCAAAACCTTCAGAAAGTGTTGTGCCTTATGAACCATTCATTAGAAAGATCCTTAAGCTCATCAATTGAAAACTAGGAGATATTTTCCACAACAATTCAAATTGTGATATTGCTATCAGGATTCAACTATGTAGTTTTTGAGTCAAGCTCATTGACCCATGTTTCATGAGTAGTGGTTCACAAGCACCCATCTCTCATGAGAATGAATGAAACACTTAGCACTCATTGCATCTAGGTGATGCTCATAGAGGTGAAGCACTAGGACTTCTCGAGAGGTCGCCCATCCTAGTACTACTCCAGCTCAATCATGCTTAACCATGGAGTTTCCTCCAAGGTTAAGCCTGCTTGCTTGCAACCCCATTTGCAAAACCTTCAGCAAGTGTTGTGCCTTATGAATTAGTCATTAGAAATCCAAATGAGCTCATCAATTGATGAGTAGGAGATATTTTCCACAACAAGTCAAATTGTGATATTGCTATTAGGATTCAACTGTGGAGTTTTTGAGTCAAACTCATTGACCCATGTTTCATGAGTAGTGGTTCACAAGAACCCATCTCTCATGAGAATGAATGGAACACTTAGCACTCATTGCATCTAGGTGATAGTCACAGAGGTGAAGCATTGGGGCTTCCCGGGAGGTTACCCATCCTAGTACTACTCCAGCTCAAGCATACTTAACCATGGAGTTTCCTCCAAGGTTAATCCCACTTTGCTTGCAACCTCGTTTGTGAAACCTTCAGCATGTGTTGTGCCTTATGAAATGTGGGTCAATGAGTTTGATCCCAAAACTACATAGTTGAACCCTGATAGCAATATCACATTAATGTCTGAGTTAACACACTCAAGAGTTAGATCCCAAACCTTCATCACCCCTCATTACAATCAAGTTTCTTAAAGCCTTTGAAAGGACACAAACTTTCATGACTCATGCCATTTGTTGGAAATATTGTTGTCATTGATGTCAAAGGGGACTCAATGTGAAGGCAATTTATTATTGATGTCAAAGGAGGTTTAATCAGAAAATATTTATTGAGTTTCAAAGATAAATACTTGAAATTTAAGGGCTGGCCAACCTATGTATTAATAATAAAATAAATTTATTTATGTGCAAAAGCTGGCTGACCTCCTTGGTAAAGTAAATGCTTGGGAATTAAAATAAATTTATTTTTACACAAAAGCTGGCCAACCTCCTCCTTGGTGAAATTAAGTTAAAATAATTATTTTCATTTGAAGCTGACCTCCTGGGTGAAAATGCATGGTTGGGGTGTAAATAAAAGATGAAGATGGATGGGAACTTCTTTTTAAGGATTTCAGTTATTTAGTTGTTTTAGAATTAGTTTGGTTTGAGATCCTTTTTAATAGAGGATAATGATAGGGTCTCTTTTGAGTGGAGTTTTAAAGGGATTATTTATTATTATTTGTGCTTCAAAGCTGCCTCTTGAGAGTTCATAAATGAGTGCCTAGGGCACAAAGGTTCATATAGGAGTTGATGTTATGATTATTATGCAAAATAATTTTTTATTCAAATTTTGAAGTTGAACCATTGTGTTTGTGTTTGTGTTTGTGAGAAGTTGAAAGTCAGCAGTAAAATGAGATTTTTGTTTAACTTTGCATAGCACTTATCTTCATTTCCTCAAAGTAGCTTTGTATTCTCTGGAGTAATCGCTTTGTTCAGCAATCTTGCATCACTTTTGTGACTGCCATTTAAATACCTGTCGTGTTTAAAATCAATGCAGTTCATATGCATCTACTTATTGCTTCTTTAATTGGTGGGTAGTATTTTTTAGCTTAGTTGTATAAAAAGAATATCTTTGTGGTGAAGAAGAGAACTTTTAAGTCTCATGCTCATATCTCTGACAATCTAGATTGGTTAAATTTGCATTGAAGTTCTTCTTCATATTCAAAATTCTAAATAGATAATATTGTGTTAAAAGCTTGGTCTTAGATTTTAGAAAGTAGATTAGACCAGGGAGCTTCCTCAGCAAATTTGGACAGAAGATTTCCTCACACAGTCTACATCAATTTGTCTTGAAATAGACAATTAAAACACCAACATAATCAATTGCCTAGTTTGAGCTTTCAAGGGCATTATGGCTTTTGATAGCTCCTCTACAATGCCATCTTTGCTTGCTTATTGTGGATTATTTGACATGCTCAACTGCTGAACTTTGTTTTTATGGTGACTTCCTACCTCAAGAACTACCACCAGACAATTCTTTTCAATGGAATTGAATCTTCTTAAATGTCTTTACAAGAGGCCTATGGGGTATATTTGTGTTATGGATAATTAAAGCTAAACAAATGAATTGTAGAGAGAGTTGTAGAGGCCTCCTACATGAAAGCACGGAGGAAAAACCAAGTCAACTTATTTTTGTTCTCTTGATTATAAGACTTCGTCTTAAATTGTATGTTTTCCTACACATCTTAACCTGCTCTATGATTTCCTATTCTTTTGAAACTTTTAAAAGTTCTCCTACATACTGCTGCTATAAAAAAAAAATTCATTACCTTGGGTCCTCAGATATGCCCTGCATGTCAACTGTTCCTCTGTTTCTCAATTTTGATCTTGAATTTAGGCCTTTCCTGCTTCTACCATAATAGTGTTGGGAGCATGCCTTTAGACTTTTCTTTAGTCACATAAACTTAGGAGTACAGCATATTGCCCAAATCTGTGGAGTTTTGATGATAAGATGTGATTGAGATCATCTAATCCCCAACCACCTTATATGTGATTGGTTACAACATTTGTTGTGCCAACTTTTTTAAATCCTGCCTGTTTAGTAACAGCACCCCAAGGTATGATTGATGAGACAGACACAATTGTGGATTTATTTTATGTGTATACTGATGAGACATAAAACTGTTTATGGCTCCAAACAAGCTGGATTCATTCATATGGGTGCTTTGGTTCCAGCCCATGCAATTATAGATGTTTCCTCAACGCAACCCAAAGGCCCCTATAGATATGCATGCCCCTCCTGAACAAAGCTAGCTTTTTCAATCATAAATTGGCAATTCTTGTTTGAGGTAAGTAAATGCATGGGTATATGGTTAGTTTGAATACTTGTTATAATATTGATAATACAAGAATTCTTGAACTATATTTTAAAGACTCAATTACTATGGTAAATAAGGCTCCGAAGATTTAATGATTAGTTTGTGTCTGCTCTTGATTATGACCTTTTAGTTGTAGTTATGTGAACACTTCTGTTACTTGCTACCATTAATATTCAGCAAGTTGCATTGTTTTATTTATGGTTAAAATGAATATTTGTAGAATTTATGTATTTTCTGAGTTCTGATCGCCTGATGCCATAAAAGTTCACTAGCAGCCAAAGCTCCTTTACAATGTGTATAGATAGAGATCTTTAGGTTGTTGATGCACTTGGATATAACTAGAACTAGTGACTACCTTGTAGATGGTTTGACAAACTGTTAATTGCGCTCTAAAAATAATCTTTTTTAAGAGTCTTCTTGTACAATGTCAAGGTTTGTTATTTGAATGACTAGGATCTTACTTTTCAGATGTAATTAAAACATTTTTATTTTTAATGTTTGAAATGCTATTTTAGATTTGTGCTAGATGTCCATTATGACATCATTGTAACTCCAAGAAGTGCATGCAAAAAATTATTGCCCTGGTTATCATGCTCATTCTTTATTGTATGGTACAGATATTCTACAACTAGTTTGGTACAGATATATTCTACAACTCAAAACTGCAACTATTGAGCTTGTGCGTGAAATACAAATGATGAACTTTGCTTTGGATTATAAACATCTATGAAATGAGTGAATCTTTAGTGTTAAGTTTGTAACATCCCCAATTGGGACTGGACTTGATTTACCCTAAATTTCCAACAATGGTTTGGATTGCGCTTCGAAATGAAAATTTAACTTAGTCTCTGTAATTTTCCCTAGGCCGCCAATTTCCAATGATTAACATACATCACTATGCATTTGAATCATATTAATTTAAGAAACAATTAATAATTCATAATACATTTGATACTGATAGTTAACATACTTCCTTACTTCTCTCCTAATCATCAACCCTAAGGAGAATGGGGAATTACTTGTCATAGGGCGCTTGGAAACCAATTTACAAGTAGGCTCCCTCAAGGCTTCACGACCCCGTCCATATCCCATCTTGGGATTCACCTACCTTGTGAGGAATTGCTCCGCCTCTTCCTAACAAAACCAACCTATCCTCTTAGGGGCAATATTGAGTGATTAAGGATTATGTTATGAGTATTATGTCCCCTACTGGGAGGGGCTACCTATTATATTTAGAGTTTGTCTTCACTCCTCACTACTTTTTTAACCCTAATAGACGATAGTTGAATTACTGTGCTAGGGCGCTTGGAAACCATCTACAAGTAGGGTCCCTCAAGGTTTCAGGAACGCATGTTCATACCCATCTTAGGACTTCTCCCTCAAGGCTTAAAAAATACACGCCCTTACCCCATCTTGGGACTTACTCGCCTTGTGATGAATTACTCCGCCTCTCACTACACAAACTTCCTATCCTTCTGAAGGCATTAGTGGAAGAATAGGGACTAGGCCATTAATTATATTGGTATTTCATGTATTACGAATGTAAATGCATATACGTGAAATTAAGCATGACTTCCATATAAATCTGAATTCCAGTATTATGCATATATTCCAAGACCACAATACATGTATTTGAATTTGCTGTGTATTCCATTTCTTATTTAATGCGATCTGCCCCCTTTCCTCAAATGAACCTTCTTCCCTTTATATACCTCAATGTAAGGGGGAGGTCACACCTTTTTATCATAAATGCCCTTTGGAAAGAGACACAACCTTTTACCATTAGCACCCTTGAAAGAGTGCAACTCTTCATTATTTCTGCCCTTTGAAAGGGATACAAACCTTTCACAATCAGATCTGCACTTCTTCTTTAAATCAGATCTGTACTTCTGATTCCTCCTTTTCTGAGTACAGAACGAACACTTTTTCCTTGATCCTTTTTGGATGCCCATTTCAAATGACTCCTTGTCCCTTTTATATCTTCCCATATAAGGGAGGAGTCAAGCTTTTTCATTATTTTGCCCTTTTGAAAGAATCTAATTATCTCTTATTTTAGGAAGTTGTTGTCTTGAACTGTTTTCTTTATTTTAATTTAATGATTACACTTTCCCTTAAATTAAATGATTTCTTTATTCCTTATTTTTGTGGGGACATGACAAAGTTGAAGAAAGATGTGGAATTCTTCTTCCCCAATGGTTGAAGAGGACTTGTGGCTTGTTACATTTTGCTCCAACTGCTATTTCAGTAACTGGAATTTTCATTAATTATCAACTGAACATTAGCAAGATATTGTCTTTGTATTCCAGCCTTGCCCAATTAAGACTGCCTTTGTTGTTTGCATTGGAATAATGTGGTTTTTGAAAAGGAAATATTACAACAATTCAGTTTCTTGAAATTGTATGTTTACAGTTTTATGTACTTATTTTGAGTTGTTAACAAAACAAGCTTTCCTCTTGTTTTGTGGTCTGTGTTGATACCTATATGCCTATTGTCTTTAATAGTTATGACTGTCTAAATGAAATGCTTTCTAAAATGTGGTTGCATTATGTGAAACTTCTTGTATTGGATCGACATAGTGATTTTGATGCTTGCAATGCTTTACAGGAATAGAAGCAAGAGGTTTTATTTTTGGCCCTCCCATTGCATTAGCAATAGGTGCCAAATTCATTCCAATGAGGAAGCCAAGAAAGTTGCCAGGTTTTATTACACTACCTTTGTTGCTTATGCCTGGTTCATGATATGCGCTTATGGGTTGTTAAGGCTTTTTGTATGTTCACGTGCTTTTTTGGCAGGACATGATATCTATGTCTTTGACTTGCTGTCAAGTTTATAAGCAAGATTTTGTTTTTGAACATTGATGTTGGTACAAGTCTTTAAGAAACAAATTTGTTACACAACAGATGATGAATGCATTCAGATAAGACATCTTCGAAGCTAGAATTAGCTGCAAGGAGCTTGTGGTTTACATATGAGAAAATATTGCTGGATAACATGTATTAATTGACATCTTTGTATTGCTTCTCTTGACCTTGAAGCATATCAGGATCCCTCTCATCCTTGGAATATTCAATGAGTATCACCTCTTCCATTAGAGTTCATCTGTAGATAATGTCAACCACTAGCTGGCCTAGACAAAGAATCTACAACCACTTTATGTACACTTCTTTTATTGAATGTCAATTCAAATCCTCAGGACTTTCTTACCCTGTTCGTGTTTAAGTCAACATTTTTTTCTTCATAAAAGAGATTTTAGGGTTTGATGTAACAGATGCAACTTGAATATTTTGGTGACATTCATGAGAGCCAGAATTTTTTAATCATAAATGCATAATAAGTTCTCCTTTTAATTTAATAAACTGCCTTCAAAATCAGTCAGTTGCTGATTTTTGCATGATAACCGCACCCATGGAAAGTCATCATTGCATTACAAATGATTACAAAATATCTTGAAGTGTACAAGTTTGAAAGTCAGTAGCTTTTTTATCTGTTAGAAAGTAGCCTCTGTTTGCCTCTATTATTTTTATAATTAATTCTTGGTAAAATAATTTTCTGGTGCCACGAATCCTTTGAAATCTTTGACAAATATTCTATTGAAATTCTATAGATCATTATATTAATCTTTTAATTTTCTCAGTGGTTATCCAGCATAGGATGACTTGAGTCTAAGTTGGGTTAGTTTATATATATATATATATAATGCATCCTGAGTGCACAGTCTTGTTCTTTGCAAAAATACATTTGTCTTCTTTTGCAAATATAGAATTTAGTTGAAAATAAAATTGCAAGTGTTTGAGACATAGTTCTATGACTCAGACTCCCCCTTGACTCGGCAAGGTCGACTCGACCCGCGACTCGCCTAAGACTCGGCAAAATGAAAAACAAAGTTTTTTTAGAATTTAAAACTTGTTTCAGGCACCCATTATTGATTAAAGCTTAAAAACACTATAACATCATCAAATAGAAGCTAATTTGATCACATTCATAAACATACATCATCGCATAAGTACAAACGTAAATTGTAGCTGAAGGAAATAGAAAACATTGATATGTAGAATTATAAATAGTGTCAAATGTATATAAAATCCATGACATCAAATGTTACCAAACATATGTGTAATAAAAAACAAGTCTATGGCTCAGGCTCGTCTCGTTGCCTATTTCTCTTATCCTTTTCTTCTTCATATTTTTCTAACCGGACATAACAAAAATGAATTGCCTCGGGAGTTGCCTTTGAACATGGTTCAGCATCATTGCAAGGTATGCCGACAATATGGTATTTAAACCTATTGATGCCACCATGGAAAATTTATTTACAAATTTAGCATTTTGTTTGGTTTCTTTGTCTACCAGGAAAATCTTTAGTATGTTTCCAAGATTCACACTTTGGAGGCATTGAGAAGAGTTAATGTTTTCTAAACTTGATGGTTGCTAGCAGCTGCAATAAGACAAAATAACGAACAAAATTACAAATTTGTGCATTGTATTTTAGAAAATAAAAAAACAGCAAACCCTACATTTTGCTAAAAAAATTTGTAAAAGCATGTTTGCATTTTTTCCTTCAAAAAATTAAGGGTTTGCAAACAATCTACTTCTCTCATTGAAGTATGCAATTTATATTTTAATATAAAACATTCAATATTTGGAGAGTTAAACTTCAATTTAAAAAAATAAAAAATGGAAAATCCATAAACATACAACAAAAAACCAACAAAATCTGCAAAATTTAACACTTACCTCTTTCAAATGAGTTGAGAAGTCTTGGAACAACTGCTGTGGACTCCTTGATGCTCTCAATGCAAACGCATGTCTACCCGATGTGATCTTGTGCACTCCTTGATGCTCTTCTTCTTTGCTGGTTGCAAACCCTTGGCCTCTTATTTTTCTTCCTCTCTCACTTTTCCTCTCTTCTTCTCCCAACAAGCAAAAAGAATGCCTTTTAGGGCAAATTAGAAGACATTAGTAAAAAAAAAATAAGAAAAAAGCAAGCCAATTTTTTTGTTTGCAAGTCATATAACATGACTGCCGCGACCGGGTCATAGACCACGGTCCCGGCGAGTCATGGCACGACTCGCGAGTCATGTGAGTCATGACCCATGACTCGTCGGGTCATCAGGCCGAGCCATGAAAACTCGCTTGGGTCGACTCGACCCGCGAGTTGTTAGAACTCGCCTGACTTGTGGCGAGTCATGGAACTCTGGTTTGAGATGATCCTTCATAGTTTTGCGACAAAAGGGCTATTATAAATTTATAAAAGAAAACTAGAATAAAATTCTTTACAAGCCTTTACAATTCAATTCATTGTAGCTTTAGAGGCGACATGAGCATTTATTTGTCCAAAATTAGCCAAATTTTCTAGTGGGAAATGAGTAAGGAAGCGCATCTTGTATTGGTGGCTTTGTCTTTCCATCATTTATGATAAAGAGATTTCAAATAAATCTAAATACAATGTAATGCAAACTGCAAGTGGGTCAAATGAACAACTAGATAATAGTTGCTTAGATTGACACAATGAAAGCAGTAAAGGAGCAACAAAGGATCAACAGAGAATCTGGAACGCGTAAATCTTTTCATATATAAAAGAAATATAGGCTCCTTGGGTCACTCCAAAATGTATGGAATCCACAAAATCTATGCCAGCCAACCAACAATATTTAGCTTACTTGCAAAGACTGTTTCCATTAGAATCTATTCCCTGTAAGCTCAACTATGCCTAACACTAGAGCTATCATTTTAACAAGCATGGCAAATACAAAAGGAAACAATCACCTTTTATGCTAATGCCTTGATGTTTGATCATCACATAGTTGGGGGAATTGAAGGGTTTCCCTTGCACCTTTGGTTTGAATTGAATCTCCAAGGTCTCTTGATGCTTCAACTTCCTTAGTGTGTTTGTTGATGCTTTGGTTGCTTTTGGAACACCTTTAGCAGTCTAGACAACTAGACGTAATCGAGAAGTTGTTTGTCATTATCCACTTGTCAACTTTCAAATGGCCTCATCTTATATCCATGTTACAAGGCTGGGATTGGCTCCTACATGGCTTCACCAAGATTGTGTGCTAACATTTGATACCCTAGTCACATGCTTTGCTTTTTGTGGTTTTGTGAATGCCCGTACTTCATTTCTTGCAAGGCAAGAATTTATTATAGCCTATGTGCCCATGTGGCACCAATAGTTTGTGAGCCTTATTTGGCTTTTGCAAAAGACTTATTTGGCCACCCAAGTTGACTTACTTAGCTTAAGTGATCCACGAATCCACCTCTAGCCCCTTACTCTTTGAAGGAATGAGAGACTACTCATACACTCTTTGTTGTATCTTCTTGGCAATGCACTCATCAAGAATTTGTGCTATTACATCTTGTTATTTAATAGGTACTTGCCTCTTCTAGTCAATACTATCATGCACCAATATTTATTCTTTTGTTGTTTTATTTTGCCAAGGAAAATAATAGAAAGATCAGACACATTAAAATTGAGGAGATATCTAATCCTTTAAGAAACTAAACTTCATATGAAATTTTAGAAAATAATAAAATCTTGGACATGCCAATCTTTTTGAGTTTCAATGTGTTCTATTTTACTTTGGGGAATCTCTCTTTCCTTAGTTGTGCCATGACTAACTCTCCTTTTTAGTAGGTCTTCTCTCTTCTCTTCATGTATGTTAGTGGTTTGTACTTGGCGTTGCTCTCCTATAGTTGTTTCTTGTTTTGCATTTTAATGCTCCTCCCTCCTTCCACTTCTAATGTGTTGTCACTTATACAATTTAGAATTGTCTTTTGAGTTAGCTTAGTCATATCTCCAATAAAACATCATAGCAAGTTACCAAGGCTTTGATTGACAACCTTGGTTTGAATATTTGTCTACAAATGGTATGCAAAATTGTAGTTGAGTCTTGTTCCCGTATTTCTCTAAAATGTTTGTTAGAGGTGACTGAGGAACCTAGTATCCTTGTTGCAAGTAAATGCTCTTTGGCAAGCCATGGAATTGCACTATTGAATTGAACAACAAATTCACTACCTTTGATGTATCATTCAATTATTTGCATGGAAATGAAATGCGTTGCTTATGGGAATTTGTCAACAACTACAAAAATGGAGTCATTACATAGTGGAGTTTGTAGCAATCCAAGGACAATATTCATAGGCTGTTCCTCCTAAGGTCTATTTGGCACTAGTAGTGGCTTGTACAACCTTGGGTTTTGCATTGTATTGTATTGATATGTTTTCTAAATTTGAATAAATTATGTCCATCTTTGTACAAATTAGGCCATTGATATCTCTCTTGCAATGTAGTTTACATCGTATCGCTTCAAAAGAGGCTTCCGAATCTGCCAATAAGCAATACTTTGATGAGGTTCTACCTCATTGAGCTCCACAAGCTATACAACTGTTGTATTCACAACAAGTACCCTCTTGTATGAAATAATCTGCGAATTGGCCTCTCTCTGTTTACTCAAGCCATCTATGACGTGAGCTTATTTCCTAGATCTACATTTCGACACAAAATAATAATCCTGTAAGTACTTTACTCGACTCTAATGTCTCTTGTCCAATTTCATTTGGTTAATGTACCACCTTCCTTGTGATCCATATATTGTACAAACTCCTTGGGCAACAACTAATGTGTTTATTTTTGCAAAACATGAATTGTGGTGAACTCTTGATCATGCATTGAGTATTTGCTAGTGTTGTTCAATATCTCTCTGAAAGATGCAATTAGGCTTCCCTATCGACCAGAACTACATTGGTTATGGTTCCGGCAGCATTAGAATCAACTTGAAAAAGCCTAGTAGAAATTAGCGAGTGCCAACATTGGCTCCTTCGTTACCTTCTTCAGGTTTTCAAAACTTCTTGTTGTGACAAGAGTGTAGTCAAATAATGATACTTAATGACTTTTGCATCACTTTGCAGCACTAACCATTTGACTATTGTTCAGAAATTCTCTAAGGTTAGGTCCATTCTCAAACCTTTGTAAGATATCACAAATTTCAAGTATACAAATATCCTCATGAACTTGTACTTCTTCAAGTCACTAAGCAATTGTACTTCTTCAAGTCACTAAGTGACTTTTTTAATTCTACAATAACTTGTTGGAGGTGTGTAAGATAGTCTTGCAGAACATGGAAATATCATGTAGTTACACAACCACAAACTTGCCAAGAAATGTCTTCACAACCTTGGTCATCGACCTCATGAACGTGCTTGGGGCATTCATTAGGTTGAATGACATCACCATCCGGTATCCACTCACACAAGCCATCCTTTTTCTTCAATGCGGTCTTCCACTGTTCTTCCATTTTTCAGTGATCTATTTTTAAGGTCATTCTTCAAAAAAAGTATTTTGCTCCACCCAAATAATCTGACAAGTCATCCATTTGTGGTATAACAAAAAATTGATACTTGATAGCAGTCTGATTGATTGATTGCTCTAGGGTATGAACACATTATCCACTCACGTCCCTTCTTTGGTGCAAGTACAAGAAGCATTGTGCAAGGGAACACTCTTCTTCACCAGGCCTCTTTCCAATGGTTCTCCTACTTGCCCATTGAGCTTTATGCTAATATCTCAACTTGTTTTGTGTGATGTATTTATTTTGCAAAGTGGACTTGGAATTGGATTAATGCAATTTGAAATGCACTTTGACATAGTCCTTGAGTAGTGCTGCGACCTCTAGCTCCTTTGAGTTGTGTGATACGTTATCCTCTTGCATGACTGTATAGCACTTCTTTGCATTTCTCACTAACTTGAGAAACTCCAGTCCTTTAGTAGTGCGCAATCTCTAGCTCCTTTGAGTTGCGTGATACCTTATCCTCTTGCATGGGCTTGGGCACTACTGTATAGCACTTCTTTGCATTTCTCACTTCCTTGAAAAACTCCTTATTACTTAGTAGTGTCACTTTTCTTGGTGTGCCTTATTCTTTCACTTATGTCGACAACAAATTAAACATCCAAACATTCTTTGTAATGGTACAAATGTTTTGTTTCCCTTTATGGATTGGACTTCTATCTGCCTACCACAATGTACCCAACAATACATGACATGCATTTTATTGGTCTGACACCACCCCACAACTTATTCACTTAACTTAAAATGTCAAATGCTACGCTACATTATTTTGTCATAGTGAGTTGCCCCCTTTGTAACTAAGAGACTATATAAGGCCTGGGGTGTGTGAGAAGTTTTAACCCTAGCTTTTGAATGATCTTTGTTGATGCTAAGTTGTCTATGTTGCCTCCGTCAATCATCAACTTGCAATTGTAATGTCCCCTTTTAGTTGACCTAAGAGAGTAATTAAATGATTAAATTTAAGTTATCAAAAGATAAATAAATCAAAATACGACTAATTTTGTTTATTTAAAAAGGTTAAAAAAATAGTTAATTAATTTTTAAATAGTCCTAAGTTTCTTGAGTTAAATTTAATTAATTAAATGTTGAACCTTATAAAGTGGGCCACTTTATGAGAGGGAATAGCTATGATTAAAAATTGATTAATATTTGGCCCGTTAATGGGAGTCTGAGGGTTCATCCTCTCTCAAGGGAAGAAGAGGAGCTCAGTAACAGATGGCAACCACCACCCCCCGGATGGATCAAGATCAATTTCGATGGAGCATCCCGAGGTAATCCTGGGATTTCTGGAATTGGATACATAGCCCGAAATGACAAGGGGGATATCATGGCCTTAGGGGCTAAAAGATTACGTAATGGCACTCATAATGAGGCAGAATGCCTAGCTGCAGTTGAAGCTGTACTCATGGCAAGAAAACTCGATTTTAGGAAAGTTCACCTAGAAGGCGACTCTCTCCTGGTAGTAAATGGAAGCAATAAGGGTCAGATGGATACATGGTACCTAAATAAGTACATCAGAAGGATTAGAAGCATGTTGGTAGATTTCGAGGATTTCAAAACCTCACATGTACCAAGAGGGGCAAACAGTTTGGCTGACCAACTATCGAATGTAGGAGCAGATGGATCCCTCGAAGAAAAATTTGAAATCTTTGAGGAATTCATAAACGAGGATT
>MU226293.1:1473729-1506290 GCA_018584345.1 Thuja plicata
TGACCAACTATCGAATGTAGGAGCAGATGGATCCCTCGAAGAAAAATTTGAAATCTTTGAGGAATTCATAAACGAGGATTAATATCAACATATAGGATGGGTACAATCAGTGCCGAGGTTGCTATCCTGATAAATGGACATTCATGTCACACCACCATTGTATCACGTGGCTGATCATAATGATAGCATGCCCAAGATGTCATGACATGAGCGCGCGGGGGAAACGAAATCCACAAGCCGAGATCTCACGGGATGCGAAAGTCGAAGATAGTACTTGAAGCAGTTAAGTGTAATGATATCTGCCCGCATACCCGATGGTAATAACAACCCATTCTAGAGGCGTCGACTGTAAGTTATATATGCCAGCGACAACAATTAGCCATCAATTGTTTCAGTGAAGAAATAACAGAGCTATGGAGGCGAATTTCTCACTGTCGACGAATGGGCAGACTCCCGCCTTTGATACGCATATCACAACAAACAGGCTGAGCCATATCTTCAATGGCGAAGGTGATGATTTCTGGTCAGCCATCAGAGAAATCCTGGGTGAGCATTTCTTACAGAAGGGGTGGAGGCCAAGAACCAATTTGGATATTTCATCCGTGTTTGTTGCCCTGACACTCATGGTGGCAGATTCAAAAGCAGAGGTTAGGAGGGTTATCAGTCAGTGTATGGTTGTGAAATGGGTCGGCGGTGTTGAAGAAATCATTGAACGGGCCGAGGTGGGACTGGGGCTACGAATGGGTGATGAGCCTTTTCGCATGGTGGGAAGGGGAAGTCGTGGGTTGCAACCGCTGGTCATTTGGTCGACGGAGAGCCCAGAAGATGTACACTTGGCTCGGGCTTTGGCGGGGTGGAAAGATTTACTGAAGGCTTTGTAGCGGAGCAAAGTGGAGGCAGAAAGGGCGGCGTCTGTACTGGAGGCCCGGAAAATGAAGAAAACACCCATCAAGTCCACTGCGGCCCTTGACATTGACAACATACTAATGACCCAAAGGCAACTCCCGGTCACTCGACGGGGTGCAAGGGCTAAGGCAGCCAGGGAAGCCAGAGCAGAACCGAACACGAATGTCGACCCGGAAGCAGTTGGTGGCGACCATCCTAGAGTTGGAGAACTTGTCGATAGGTGGGGTGTGTTTGCTAACTTCACCCAAGGAGATGCAGCTAAATGGTTCCCTTAGTCAAAGCTTGGGAAGTCTTTTTTGGCTGAGTTTTTCCCTTTTGTAGACTTCTGTTAATAGAGGTCATTTTGCTCTGTTAGTTAATCTTGTAATGCGGACATAGTTGCCACGCCTCGAGCTAGTATGTGCTGTTTCATTTTGGATTGTAATGCCTAAATGGCCAATATGTAATCGCTTTCTAAATGAATACAAATTATTATCACCGATCAAAAAAAATAAAAATTGATTAATATTTTAAATAAAGTGAATTTATAATGGATATTCTAGAAAGTTATAGGAGATTTTCATAAGGAGGTTATGAAAGTCCATTTGGTCATTCTTGGCTTTGTTATTGTGCTTGGAGCTTTGAGAGCTTTTGCTTTTGGTTCAGCAAGTCCTAGGACGAAAACCCTTGGGTTTCTTCTTGGTTGTTTGGATGAAAACCCAATTTAGTCAACCTTGGTGGATTCGTAGGTGCAGCTAATGATTTGGATTGGCTTCCCTCACTAGCTAATTGTAGTTGAAATCATACAGGTTTAACACAGGTGCCAAGCAATTGAAGATTGAATAACTTATCGAAGGTTTGCTGGAAAATGCTAAATTATTATTTTTACTCTGATTGACAGGTGAAAAAATATTATTAGTTTGGGCATATTCAAGGAATGCAAGGTTGGGTAACCATGACAATAAAGATGACATCTTCCTGGTTGATAGAAGCTTTTGATAAATTGGGGCAATTGAAGTTTGATTGCTGGGTGCCATTTGAATGGACATGCTGGCGTGAGACTTTCCAAGAGGGATGTCGGTCTTTCCTCTTCACATTAGGCAGTTTTTGGAAGGTGCTTGTGGGTCTTCGTAGCTCCCTATTTGCTGGCTGCTACAGATTGCTAAGGGTGATGTGAAAATTGTAAAGCAGGTTTGGGAAGGCGTGGCAACTTCGGGCTCCCACTAAACTTGACACACCTTATATAGAGGTTTCTTTGCTGATAATAAATAACTTCAGTCGGCTGGTGTAGGGATTGTGACAATAATGCAAAAGGCGTGCAGTATATTGAAGCTGTTTGGAGCATGGGTCGATGCCCTTGAAGGTTCAGAAAACAATTGGAAGTTTAACGTTGGATTTGGGGTGGAGTACATGTTATCACCAAACAACAAGATTACCCCAAGTTTCCAGGACGGGGACAGCAGGGGACGGGGGGACGAGTTTCTGGGACAGCAATTTTTTTTGCCAAGTTTGGGGATGGCAAAGGGGATGGCTATATAAAATATAGGGAAAATTTAAAATATATAGGGAAATTTGCATATTTACATTACATTCATATGAAAACATGGATGAAGCATGCCATTTAAACATCATAGAACCTTAACATTTCAATAGTCAATGCTCAATATGCATTCATAATTCGGAATTCATTGTCAATATGCATGTAATATTAAAATAATAAAATACAAAATTGAAATACACCCAAGAAAATAGTTCGGAATTCATTGTCAATAGCAACAAAAACAATAACTTGCCTTCCAAATTCAAATACACTACTATCATTTAAGTCTGATATAAATTATCAATGTACACATTATAGCGTTACAATTGCTTTGGAAGATAATCATTCACATAGTAGTGCCAATACATGAAATAACATTCCTATGAAATACCAACATGAAATACCTCGGAAACTATGTTGGAGTTGACTGTTGCGGGTTTTATATTGACTACAAAAGGGACTGCTACAGACAGTGGATCAAGTATATGTCTCCCAATGCTCTTCTAACTCTAGACCACATTCACCAATGATCTAAATTGGGGTTACACCCCTGAAACCACACCTCCAACTCATTGTAAGTGGACTCATATTAATATGAACAAGTCTGCTATATAGTTTTGATCATGATATAGGTTTGTTACTGCAAGATGGCACCTTGATGCAACCTCCAAAATTCTCCAAATTTTCTAGAAAGACCCAAATCAACCCATAACCAACTCAACACTGACACATTGCCACAAAATGACATAAAGATGCAAGTTCTAGGTCTGTAATGCACTTTTTCGACTTTCCCAACACCTTGCAAACAGTCTGCTATATGATTTTGAGCGTGTACCGTGACTGTATAGTATAAACCATAGTTACAAGACTCGGACTCGCCTCGGACTCGACAAGCTTGGTTCGGGAGCGGACTCAGACTCGACGTTTGGATTCAACAAATCGAAAAACCCATGAAATTCAAAGATTTTTAAGGATTTAAAGCTTTTTTCATGCATCATTTAGTCAAGTAACATTACATACACAATAGTTGAGATAAATAAAAGCTACTTTGCACACATACACAAGTTTACATAAATCACATAAGTATAAATGCGAATTTCGAAAGGAAATAAGTTAAACTAAATAACACATTAGAAATATAAATAGTGTCATTGGCGAATGTCTACAATATTCATGGAATAAAAAGTTCAAAACATATATCAAAATAAAAGCTAGAGCCTAGAAGACTAAGGCTCATAGTAGCCTATGTCACTGTCTTCCTACAAGTACGCCTAAGATAGGTCATAAAAGATTCTGCAGCCATCTTCTCTCCCCATGTCTGAGGCTCAACCTCAATGGCATCCTCATCATCCTCAGAGTCAGATCCCTCACTCTCAGCCACAAGGTCCTCCACTGGGTCTCCTCGCGCGCTAGCTTCCTCCTGTGCCATTGCTACTGCCTCTGTATCTCGATCCACTTGATCAACCCATTCCAAGTCTTCATCACTATAGACAGGATCATCAATCTCAGTGTTCCACTCTGCCTTTGGATCAACCTCCTCTAATTTGATATGAGTTGTGTCAGTGCCCAAGATCTGTCTGTGACGAAGGCGAAGCTTGTAATGAACAAACACAAGATCATTCAACCTTTTCACTGCCAACTTGTTGCGCTTCTTCGAGTGTATATGCTCGAACATACTCCAATTGCGTTCACATCTTGGAGCACTACATGGCTGGCTCAAGATATGAACTGCAATCCTCTTTAGATTTGGCACCGTAGTACCAAACATCTCCAGCCATCCATCTGAAACACGAAAATTTAAAAATCAATTCTATAACTTTGACTTCATCAATGTAAAATGGTAATAGAATGAGAAATTAGAATTTAGAATCATAGATTTTTACCTGGCATCAGTAATGTCCAATGTTATTTGCATAAGTCTCGTGAGAATAAGTCTCCTTGTGCATTCTTATACATTTCTATCTCACGGACTACATTTGCTCCAGTTGCTTCACTAGGTGACATTCTCTCTACAACATCATAAAGCCCAGTCCACATCTCATCAACCTTGAAACTTGGGCTGAATTGGAATGCCATATTAAGGTAGTGGGCAGTTGCATGTATAGACCTGTGAAGCTAATTGTGCCATCGTTGATCAATGACATCCCATATAAGACCATATTTATCTTGATTCCCTGCATAAAAAGATCTTATGACCTCTTTCACCCTGTCCATGCCCTCACAAATGTATCTCATTGAGGGCTTCTCTCCATCAACAATACGTAGGAGAACAACAAGAGGCTCTATGAACTGCAATCATCGTGAAAGTGTAAACATTAAGTTTTAAGTTTTACTTTTAAAAATGAACAATGAGCATAAACAAGTGTGAACAAAAATGATGAAATGAAATGGAAATCAGGGCAAAAAGGAAAATTACTTGCACAATCTCCTTGACCGGTTGCCAAAAGCCACCCTCATCAAAAACCCGATCAGCCGTATCTTTCCTTGCATTGGTCTTTGCATATGATGATGCGATCCACTCCTCACTTACAAATTTGCGTTTCAAAGCAGCCTTGGTCTGAAGCAAGGATTGCAACATGATAAAATTTGTTGCAAATCGGGTGACCCCTGGACAAGCCAACTCTTTTTTATTTGTGAACTTCCTCATAAGGTTGAGGACCCAGGTATGATTATATATGAATTTACAAATACTCCTTCCGTGCTCTACACGTGTTTTTATCTAGGGAAGTTTACCAAGATCCTCCAACATGAGGTCAATGCAATGAGCAACACAAGGGGTCCAAAACAAGTGGTGGTGCCTCTCCATAAGAAGTTTACCTGCAGCAACATAACTTGCTGCATTATCCGTGACTATCTGTACCACATTCTCCTCACCCACCTCCTTCAACACTTCCTCCATTATCTCACAAAGATATTCAACAGTTTTTGTTTTCCCTGAAGCATCAATTGATTTAAAAAACACTGTGACAATTTAGTACAATCATAATTTAAATTCTTAATCACTAAATCAATACTTTAGTAAGTACAAGTTCTGTTGTCTACAATTACCTGATGAGGAGACAAGAAAATTCAGCAGTGTTTTATTTCTTCTGTCGGTCCAACCTTCAGTCATGATGGTGCAACCCTTCCTCCTTCATACCTCACGCTGCTCGTCAATTGCAACTTTTACATCAGCCACCTTTTGGGTCAAAATAGGGCCACAAACAATAACAACATCTATCGCAATTTGCCAATAAGGAGATCTAAAACAAATTAGAATAAGTATACTAATAACTTATTAAGTTTTACTTTCAACTTTAAAAATAAGACAGAAATTAAAATAATAACAAGTACCTTGCTGCATTAAATGGAAGGTTGTTGTAGAAAAAACAATCTCCAAGTGCCATTTTTCGCAGCCTCATGCTTCTCCTTATTCCAACCCATGCTCTCAAGCGATGGTTGGGCACCTAGAGTCGTGCGCGGAAGAAAAATGGAATCTAGTGTAGATTTCTTCTTACGAATCCGAGGCCCAATGGTCACACTCATAGTACCACTACTAGATGGAACTAATGGAGAATGAAGAGATGAAGAGGTATCCCCACCTAAGCTTACCATTTCTTCTTGTTGCTTCTTTCTTAATTCTTTTTTCTCTTCAAATCCCTCTATATGAGCTTGCACTTCATGTCTAACATCTTCAGGTGCTTCTTTTCATGGTTTAGCATCATGCCTTGAGATATGTGCAAGGTGATATTTCAACCGGTTAATACCTCCCCCACTATATTTAACACCGCAATGCCAACATATAACTACTTTTTTTGGGTCGGGGATGGCATGTTTCCAAGCCTTATCCCTTGCTACGAAAACAAGGTATGCATTTGGGTAAAATTTATGTTTAGATGCTGATGAACTACCCTCAAGCTGAGAGTGAGACATTATGTTGCTGTTGCAATATATCATAAATGAAAAAAATAAGCATCTACATTAAAAAAATCAAACATAAAATGAAACAAATCTACCTGACAAACAAATGTAAAGTTTAAACAAGATGGAAACCGAAATATGATTCATGAATGTAAAAAACTCAAAAACCAACACAAAAAATGTAACTTACCTCTTCAAAATTGTTCAAAAAATGGAAATGCAACTCAAATTTGTAGAGGCCTCCTCCAAATGCTTCTTTTAGCTTCTCTCAATGTCTGAATGCAAGCTACAAACTTGCACAAACAATTAGCAATCTATATATGAGAGCCAATCGATTTGCTAATCTATTTTCTAAAACCCCAATATTCTTCTCTCAAGCCTTTTTTCTCTCTTCTGTATGTTTGCAAGTGATGGAACGACCTTTTTAGGTCATAGACTAAATGTATAAACCCCAAAAAACAATTAAAACAGATTAATTTTTTTTTTTTTTTGCCTTTTAAACTTTGTTGGCCGCGAGAGAGTTTGGGCGGCGGGACTTAGCGAGTCTAGTGAGTCCGTGGACTCAACGAGTTTTAGCAGGACATTGCTGGACTCAACCGAGTTCGAGTCCAGAGCCAAAAAAACTTTGGAGCCCAGACTCAGCTCGGGACTTGCAGAGTCCTGCAACTATGGTATAAACCCTTTTCTAACAATGGGCAGCTGACAAACATACAACTACATACTATGCAGTTATGCAGTTGTATGTTTTCCCATTGTTAGAAAAGAGTTATATTTGTATACTCTTATTCTACAGTTGTAAGTTTTCGCTCTATGCATAGTAGTGACACTTTGGTTCATTTTACAACTAACTCACTTGTTCTACTGTGATACGTAGTCCAAAAGAATTCATTGTCAATACTTGTAACGACCCTGATTGGTGTGCTCTTTCGGGAGCTAAAGAAAGAACTGTTGAGCTTGACAACAAATCTCTATGACTCAGATTGGGTGCGAAATGGCCTAAAGATGGCATTGTTGGCACAGTTTGGGATCTAATGAAGGTTAGCAGTTGGAGCGGAGTAACACGAAAAGATGCAATGGGTCTACGGTGAGATGGAGGTTGGCAAATCTATCCGTTGCGATCTGAGCGCAGGCCTCACCACTCAATGTGGAGAGTGTCTCCTCGACGAGTGACAACCCAACAACTTTGGTGGCGAGCCGAGTTACTCATTGGGTGAGTCCATGAGGACTCAGATCGATGCCTCAGCTTAGTTTGGGAATTGTCCGATGGGGATCGACGCAAACAGTGATCCTACGGTGCGGGCTGTGATGCATTCCGGGTTGGCTTCTATAAAAGGTGGATGCCTTGAGTTCCAAAGGATCCAGAATAGCGAGGAGGAGCTTTATTGATCATAGTTGCATAGAGTATATTTTGTTAGGAAGCTTTTGTATTAAGTTCATTGTGCATGCAAGGATTGCATTGTAGGATTCTGACCGAGTCTAAGTTTGTAGGCTAGCTCGGTTATCCAAAGAGGTGTATCATTGTAAGCTTTGTATGATCAATTAGTACAAACATTCTTGGCGGTGTTCGACCTGGTTTGAGGCATAAGTTGGCTTTGATTGTGTAATCGATATTTCATAATGTTAAAGAAGCTATGTTACCCCATATCTCTATTCTATGTATGAAGTCTTTATTCTGAGTTCTTTGAATCTTTATGTCGTTTACGTTAGCGTTACTTTCCTGAAGTCGAAGGCGATTTAGAGGCGTAGTCTGGAATTAGTTTGCGCTTGCGTTTAGTCGTATTGCGTAGGCTTGTTGCTAGTGCCGCACGGGTTTAACTCTAGGCCTGTGACAGTTGGTATTAGAGCTAACTGTTTCAGCGTGGTGGTGCTATACGACTGAAAAGCATAAAGTTGTTTTCAAGAAATCAAAGATCCTATGGCGGATACGACTCTTGATCAAATTGCAAATGATGGTGTGCCTATTGGGCGTGGCTCTGCTACTCACCAACCTCGCACCAGAGATTGTCTAAGAGAACTAAAACAAGGCATGGGTGAATTGGAGGCACTCGAGCTGGACATTCGTGTTATCAACCTTGAGGCCGGCTATGCCAACATGCAAGATGATCTCAAGAAGCTACGGGAATCCTTTGAAGTCTTGCGGGAAGAATCCAAGTTCTTGCGAGATGGGCAGGCGCTACACAATTGCCTACTTGTCCAAAGCAGATCGCAGAGCTCTAAGGTTTCGATGCTTGTTGGCTCATACGATGGAGATCGCGATGACAAGACTCTTGACAATTTCCTTTGGGATGTCGAAGAGTTTCTTTCTAGCGCCTCCGGGTTAATCGGTGAAGCTCAAGTCAAGAAGGCGACTGCATGCTTCACGAGTAGTGCGAAGTTGTGGTGGCGGACTCATCTTGCCGATGAAAGAGTTGGAAAGACGGTGCACTCAATGAAGTCTTGGCCCGAATTGAAGGCGGCTCTTCAAGATCAGTTCCGTCCTGACAACTCGTATTGGGTTATCCGAGCTCGCTTTGACGAGTTGAAACATTCTGGTAAAGTCCGTGACTATGTTCGTGCATTCAAAGTGTTGGATCTGGAGTGCGTAGAGCTCAATGATTTTGAGAAGTTATATCTGTTCATGAGGAATCTCCAACCCTGGGCTGGCGAAGAGCTACGATGTCAAAAAGTCCATACACTTACGGAGGCGGTTAGTGTTGCTGATGGGTTGCTGGACTATAAGGGTGACGTGGCTAGAGGCTTTGGTGGAGCGAGATCCGACTCTGGAGATCGCCGGAAAGCCTTTAGACCAAATAACGATTAGCGTCCCCCATATCAAAAGCCGACTGACCCGAAGAACAATCCGAAGTAGAACAATGGTAATGACTAAAAATAGATCAAGAATTTGTCCCCTGTGAAGGACAAGAAGTCGGATAGTGAAAGAAATTGCTTTATCTGCGGCCGTCCAGACCATTGGGCTCAGGAGTGCCCAGACCAAGGTCGTGTTAATTCATTGTTGTCTGATGTTGCCAAGATTCCTGAGATGGGCAAGTTGCAATTGTTGAATGTGATGCAAGATGCTATAAAATTAAAGGGGAATTCGAGCATTACAAGTCGCCACAATGTGTGCTACCTGGAGACATTCTTTGGTGAAAAGAAAGTGCTAGCAATGATTGATTATGGCGCAACACATAATTATATGTCTGAGTAGAACTAAATCTTTGGGGTTAAAGATGGATCCTACCGAATCAAGTTTCAAAGCCGTAAGTGCCCCGACACAGAAGGTAAGCAGCGATATCAAGAACGCCGTTATGCGGATTGGGTCTTGGCAAACCCCCGTAAATCTTGTGGCGATTGATATGAAGGAGTTTGAGCTAATTTTGGGACATGAATTCTTGCGTCAAGCGGCGGTGATCGTGGCTCCTCACCTGGGTTGCATTTTGATGTTGGATCCAATGCAGCCTTGCATTGTCCCAACAGTGCGTTACAATGACTCTAATCGAGTCTTGAGCACGCTCAGTTTGAAAAGAGTTTGATGTTGGATCCAATGCAGCCTTGCATTGTCCCAACAGTGCGTTACAATGACTCTAATCGAGTCTTGAGCACGCTCAGTTTGAAAAGAGTTGTAAGAAAGGGCAAAAACGAGTTGTTCTTGGCTGCCTTGCTCAGTCACTGGGACGAAGGAGAAGCCTCTGAGTCTTCCAATCCCTCAGCCGTGCAAGAAGCCATGGACCGCTTTGCCGATGTGATGCCTGACCAACTTCCTGCGGTGTTACCGCCAAGGCACTACGTGGATCATGCAATCGAGCAGGAGATTGGAGCAAGGCAGCCCGCTCAAGCTCCTTATTGTCTCTCAGGCCCCAAAATGGTGGAGCTGAAGAGGCAGTTAAGTGAGCTAGCCGAGATAGGCTATTTGCAACCATCTCGCTCTCCCTACGCAGCTCCGGTGCTGTTTCAACGCAAGAAGGATGGATCACTTCGACTCTGCGTGGATTATCGGGCTCTCAACAAACTGACTATAAAGAACGGGTACCCGTTGCCCCTCATTGCGGATAGCTTTGATCGACCTGTGGAGGCTCGACACTTCACAAAGCTTGATCTAAGATAGGGATATTACCAGATCCAAATTGCTGCTGGCGACGAGGAAAAGACTGCAATTACAACTCGTTATGTTTCTTATGAGTTCTTTGTCATGCCGTTCGGCTTGACCAATGCCCCGGCTACCTTTAGTACACTTATGAACGACATTTTCAGGCCTTTGTTAGATCGATGTGTGGTGGTTTACCTTGATGACATCCTAATCTACAGTAAGACGCTGGCCGAGCACAAGGAGCAGCTCACTGAGGTATTTTCATTACTGCAGACGCACAAACTCTTTGTGAAGGAGAAGTGCGTGTTTGCTCAAGAGGAGGTACAATTTCTTGGCCACTTTGTTGGACACGACAAGATTCAGCCCGATCTAGAAAAGCTAACGATGATCCAAGAATGGGAGCCGTTGAAGAATATTCATGAAGTGCGCCAGCTGCCAATTTCTGGGCTTGGCGAATTATTACTGCAAGTTCGTGATGAGTTCCTCCAAGATTGGAAGTTCTCTCACTGACTTGCTCAAGAAGGATAGAAGGTGGAAGTGGGGTCAAAAGCAGCAGGATGCATTTGAGATGCTGAAAGAAAAGCTCACGGCAGAGCGAGTGCTTGCTCTGCCTAAATACAACGAGCCTTTTGAGGTTCAAACAGATGCGTCAGATTATGCCATTGGAGGTGTTTTGATGCAGCACAGACACTCAGTTGCTTTTGAGTCAAGAAAATTGAACGACCGAGAAAGGAACTACTTGATGCATGAAAAGGAGATGATTGCAATTGTGCATTGCCTAAGGGTATGACGACATTACCTGTTGGGGGTTCTGTTCGTTGTAAAGACCGACAATATTAGTTCCACCTATTTGAAGATGCAGGTAAGCTAACGCCTAAGCAAGCGAGGTGGCAGGGGTTCCTCGCTGAGTTCGATTTCGAGCTCGTCTACAATCAAGGTAAATTTAATGTTGTTGCTGATGCATTGAGTAGGAATGCCCAACGCTTTGGAGAATTTGGGGGAGTCATCCAGCCAAATAGCCATCACCGAAGATATTCAAGATCAGATCCGTGAAGGCTTAGAGAATGACTCGCAAGCACATCAAATTATACTTCAAGTTCGAGCTGGTAGGACAAGAAGATTTACTTTGAAGGATGGATTGTTGTACTATGCTGAGAGCAAGCTATATGTTTTAAAGTGGAAGGAGTTGCACAAAGAATTGTTGCATGAGTGTCATGGCTCGATCGGGGCTGGACACCCAAGTCAAAAGCGTACGACTGCATTGCTGGAGCGGGGATTCTACTGGCCAAATCTGCGCGATGATGTCGAGTTGTATGTGAGGACTTGCCTCACTTGTCAGCAAGACAAGTTGGTGAATTTGCAACCAGGCGGATTGTTACAACCTCTATAGGTTCCTGTGCGGCCGTGGGCAAGCATGAGTCTAGACTTCATCTCGCAGCTACCGAATGTTGGTGGGTTCTCCAGCATTATGGTGTCTGTTGATCGGTTTAGTAAGTATGCATTGTTCGTGGCTTGTGCGCAACCCTGCACTGCAGAGTTAGCGGCAGACTACTTTTTCAAGGATGTAGTCACGAATTGGGGAGTGCCCCTCAATATTGTTTTTGACAGAGATCCAAGGTTTACATCAAAGTTCTGGAGCGAGCTGTTTAAATTGGTGGGCACACGACTGTTGATGAGCACATGCTACCATCCCCAAACGGATGGACAGACCGAGCGCATCAACGTGGTGCTGGAGGATTATCTGCGACATTTCATAGCGATTGATCAGAGCAACTGGCCAAGGTTGATTGATGTGGCTTAGTTCAGTTGCAATTTACAGAAAAGTGAATCGACGAAGTACTCACCATTCAAGTTGGCTACGGGGCAACAGCCTCTCACGCCCCATACTGTAATGAGAGGATACAATGGTCCAAACATTGATGCGGCAGCTCGTGACTAGATGGAATGAGAGAGTTGATCTTGTGAGGTACCACCTCACCGAGGCAACAAATCAGATGAAGAGGTTTGCAGACGCAAAACGCAGGAAGGTAGACTTCCAAGTCAGGGACAATTTTATTGCGCATGGACCCGATTCAATTCAAAGTGCCCAAAGGTTTGAGCACATCCTTGGTGCGGAAATGGGATGGCCCATTTGAAGTCATTTAGAAAGTTGGCCTGATTGCGTACAAGTTAAATATGCCTTTGCACCTCAACGTACACCCTGTCTTCCACGTCTCACAACTGCGGGCGCATTGTCCAGATGAGGAAGACATGGTGCGCAACGTTCCTACTCGGGGCCCAATGAATGTGGTGGACAACCCGGATCAACGAGTCGATCAGGTAAAAGCCATGCCTACCAGAACCCACGGGAAAAGGGTTTTTCGAGAGTTCTTGGTGGTTTGGCAAGGTTTTGTTCCTGAGACGGTGAGCTGGGAGTGCGGTGAAACGCAATGGAGGGACGAGGAGAAAGTTATGAAGTTCCTTGATTTAGGGAACTCAACGGAACCAAAGTGAGTTGCGGTGCAACATCTCCCATATATCTCCAAGGTGCTGATGTATCGATGTCGAGGGCGTCGCCACAAGTTGAGTGGGGGAGAGTGTAACGATCGTGATTGGCGTGCTCTTGTCGGGAGTTAAAGAAAGAACTGTTGAGCTTGACAACAAATCTCTATGACTCAGATTGAGTGCGAAATGGCCTAAAGATGACAATGTTGGCACGGATCGGGATCTAACGAAGGTTAGCAGTTGGAGCGGAGTAACACAAAAAGATGCAAATGGTCTACGGTGAGATGGAGGTTGGCAAATTTATCCGTTGTGAGCCGAGCGCAGACCTTGCCGCTCAATGTGGAGAGTGTATCCTCCACGAGTGACAACCCAACGACTTTGGTGGCGAGCCGAGTTACTCATTGGGTGAATACATGAGGACTCAGAGCGATGCCTCAACTTAGTTTGGGAACCGTCCGATGGGGATCAGCGCAAGCAGTGATCCTACGGTGCGGGCCGCGATGCATTCCGGGTTGGCTTCTATAAAAGGCAGATGCCTTGAGTTCCAAAGGATCCAGAATAGCGAGGAGGAGCTTTCTTGATCATAGTTGCATAGAGTATATTTTGTTAGGAAGCTTTTGTATTAAGTTCATTGTGCATGCAAGGATTGCATTGTAGGATTCTTGCCGAGTCTAAGTTTGTAGGCTAGCTCGGTTATCCAAAGGCGTGTATCATTGTAAGCTTTGTATGATCAATCAGTCCAGGCATTCTCGGCGGTGTCCGACCTGGTTTGAGGCATAAGTCTCCTTTGAGCGTGTAATCGATATTTCATAATGTTAAAGAAGCTGTGTTACCCCATATCTCTATTCTGTGTATGAAGTCTTTATTCTGAGTTCTTTGAATCTTTATGTCTTTTACGTTATCATTACTTTCTTGAAGCAAAAGGCGATTTAGAGGCATAGTCTGGAATTAGTTTGCGCTTGCGTTTAGTCGTATTGCATAGGCTTGTTGCTAGTGCCGCACGGGTTTCACTCTAGGCCCGTGACAATACTCATAAAGATTTATCTTTTTCTTAATCTAAGTGAGTTTCTTTTAAATGGATGCCTAGTCGGGAACGTTTGGCCATCGCGAGGACGACAGGGGACATCCCAGACGTCCCCTAACTGTCCTGGGGACAACTATATGTCCCCGGTGCTAGGCAACGCCATACCTGAGTTTCCAGGATGTTTCCTAGAAATTTTTAGAATACAGGTACGGCGAGGGGATGTCCCTTGGTCGTCCCCAAGTCTTGGAAAGGTTCCGGTATGAGGACACGGGTTTTTGGGTTGGGCACGCGTCCTTGAGTACTTTGGCCAAAGAGTTGAATGGGCTAGACCATAAGGTCACAATTTATATATGTTAATATTTTGTATGATGATACTCAGAACATCAAGTCATGATGTTATTGTGAATCTTTGGAATGAGTAGCATGTGCTTGATGTATTTCTTTGAAGTCTAATGAATGTTGATTCTAGTAATTAGACGCAAAAGTGAATGTTATTGATTCTCTCATTTACTCATGCTGTTCTACAACAAATATGTTCAGAATTCGCAAATTGTGTCTAGTGTTTGACGAAATGCTAATGCAAAGAAAGCAAAAGTTTTAAGCAAAATTCAGACCAAGATTTTTTCAGTGGTATTCAAGCATGCACTGTTTGTGATAATTGCAAATATTGAACAATATTCTAGTATGAGATATTGCTTGACTTGCTTGTAATGTGGAAGATGCACTTCCTCAACCATAGTTATACTTCAAATTCTTTCCATGCCTAGGAGTTATACTTCAATGCTTCACTCCTCGACATGTACAACATGCACTCTTTACCCGATGACCTTGTTATTGCTCAACATTCAAACATTTAAATATTAGGTGACTTCCTAGCTTTTCCACATTTTAAGCAACTCCCCTTTGATCCCCTTTGAATCCATCACTTTTGTGTCCTCCCCCTTTGTCAATGGAACTTCAGTTTGATTTCGACCTTTGTGCCAAACTTGAACATGCACATTTTCTCATTTTGTGTTAATGTTTGTCTCTTTTCACTTTTTGCTCTTTTGGCCTCTAACCTTGCCTTGTGCATTGTCTTGTCTACAAGACATATCTAGTTTGGGTATGAGATGATATGCTTCCTCTGCAAGATGCACTCTAAGAAAATGTTTCTTGAATTGAGATGTGCAACCTATTCACATGCTTGGAAACTTTGTTTTTTTCATCTTCTATGTGACTAGCTTGCATGTGTAGTCTATAGATCTCTTCCATATACTTTCAAATGTATTCTTTTGGTGCAAATTTTAAGTCTTTTAAGCAAGTCCATTGTTTAGTTCTGCACATAAACTTCCCCTAGAGCTTAGTGATCATTTGATCCAAATTTGAGACATTCTACTTATCTCTTCTATTGCTTGTCATTACATAAATTGAAAATTCCCATCACGATGCAACATGTCCCTTAAACTTTGTGCTTGTGTACTTTGCTCATTGGGGGTCCTCCATTTTTAAAAACTCAAAATATTTGTCTGACTTTCTTATCCAATCTATCGAGTGTTTTTGGATTTTAAGTTTCTTTTATTGTTTGGAAGATTGAATGCTTTCTTGTTTTGTTAAGTTTTTAACCAGAATTGCATGAAAACAAATAATAGATAAATCAACAACACATAAACACCAGAGGTACCCTGGGAAAACCCTACTACTCGAGGGAAAAACACAACCACAAAATACTCCTTTATTGAATAACAATGACAAGGTCTTAGTATATAGCTCACAACCCTTTTGAGCTTTTTCTCAGAATAATGAGACAACAAAAACTCCTCTTACAAAACAAGGTATTTGCAACTACACACCAAAGTGCTGCAACAAAGATAAATAAAAACAACCTTCTACAATAACTCCTGTAGATACATGCTCCAAGATGCTATACACAAATACTGACACTATATGACAAAGCAAAAATTCTTTCATAACATACTACAGCCATGACAAGATATTATCTCTGCCAAAACAATAAAGTTGAATTGCCTTACACGACAATATATGCTCAACAAAAATACACAAAGACAATATCCTTCAAGGAAAAACAACCCGATAATATTAACTTCCGTTCAGGGTGCTCAAACTGGTGTCTTATTAATGAATCATTGCATTAGAATAACCAAAACACATCATAGAGTGAGTTCTGTCACATGCAGGCCTCAATGCCAGGATGAGAATACAGACCACCGAAAACCTAAGAAAACTTCATTGTGAGCTGAAGGAAAAATAACGCGGCAACACACCCATCCAACATGGTTACTACTTACTAACCTCCGCAAAAAAACTGTCCAAGTCAACCGAAGACCAAAAGACAAAACTGAAGCACAATAAGGAATCGGCGACAGTTAGACAACTCTATTTCATATTTTTAGGGATCACGAATAAGCACGTGATCACTATACCATCAATGCTTAGGTAAGACAACGAATCCCGTCGAGAGTTGAAGATCACTCGACTTAAGTGTTTGTTATAAACACGGGAATATCAATTGAACATGAACTGCTGATGCTTGCTCTCCGAAGGCAATTAGTAAGGACGGTGACGATATTGAATATAAGTCAATTCATCTCCACAAACACTCGATGCCTCAAAATACAATGACCGCCACAATGAAATGAGCTGGCAACAATAACATAGCCACATCATAACCATAAACACAACAGTCATAACAAGATCAACCATCGCAGGTAACAATGATAGCTCTTGTAGCTATCAAAACTCTAACACCCCCTCTTGGCAAAGGAGATATCATTTACAGATTTTATGTCATGGAGTCTCTCAACATGACAAACACAATGGCTACACCCATATGTGTTAAAAAAGTAAAACTTTATCACAAATTCTTTCAACGTGATAGCATCATGGATTCACTCAACATGATGTTCTCCATGGCTACTCCCATGTTGTCACTCAACGTGATGTTGTCATGGAGTCTCTCAACATGACATCCACTATTGCTACTCCCATGAGTGGAAAGAGCTGCAAGGGCTTTCATCTCAAATTTCTCCCTCTCAGAGAAAAATGTATTACAAGGGCTTTCACCTCAAATTTCTCCGTCTCAGAGAAAAATGCATTACAAGGGCTTGCACCTCAAATTTCTCCATCTCAGAGAAAAAATGCATTACAACACATAATAAGAGCAACTGATGCTGAGATTCCCTTTCAGCAGAGACTCCCTCTCATCAAGAGTTGCATTCTCACAACATAGATTATCACAAAAATTACTGTAGACTCCAATGTTTGACTAAACAAGGAGCTTTTGCAGTCACACTGCTACATGAGCTTGCTGATCCTCTGCAAAGGACTTGGCACTCTCCATCTGCCACTCAAGCTCTCTCTGAATCTTCAAGCACTTGCATCAACCTCTTGATCGCCTCGTCCAAGATTGTCTGCAATGCTTGCCATAGAGTAATGATTTTCAACACACACCTCCGAACCTTCTGACATGTTAGAGTCTAGGACTATCCTCCTCGAGCTCATCCTAGATCACTCTATACTGAATAATACCACGGAGCTACCAAAATCAAAACCAGATTGACTGCAATTCTGTTCTCTGCAGACTTTAGCACCCAACCTTACAACACTGCAACTCATGTAACTAACATCTTCACTTCTTCACAAAACTCCCTCTTGATATATGCTACCTCAAAGATTGCAAAGAGGTTCTCTGGAATTGAACTCCCTCTATTAATCTAAGAACCTTAATTCTCTCAACTCATGCCTTGAATTCTCGAAATTCAGCTCCCACTGATTGTCATCTCCTCCTCTTAGAAGAAACTGGTCACAAGACAGTCAGAGTCTTCATTCTTCAGCCTGCATAACTTCCTCATAGGTTGCATCAAGTTCTCTCTTCCTTGAATGCAATCTCTCGTCATCCTTATGCATCTTTGATCTCAGTTTGATAGCTAAATAAGCTCAGGGCACCCTTGTTGCAGGCTCAATAATGAAGAGTGACCTTTAGTAGCAATGATTTGTGTCGTCTTATGATAGGAAGAAAACCTCCAACCATGATGGCTATGAAGATACCTTTGAAAATGACCTTTGAAATCAGTCAGATCAGGTAGTTTAGACTCTGTAACTAATAGTCAGTCACTTAAATCCGAAATATTATTAATATGTTTGCTGTAGCAATCTGTGCAACCCAAACAGAGCAACCAGGTTTCTAAACTTCAAGTAACACCTTCAATACTCGCCCAAAATAGTCTCAATTAAATTTGCAACCCTTTATGTGTCATCAATTTAGTCCCATGGCTGCAAGCAGTGTCCCCATGTTTGTTTAATTCTACAGCTTGCATGACTTTCTTACAAGATGCATCAAGCTCTTACTTCCTTGAATTCCTTATGTTATCTCTCATCATCCTTTTGTTTCTCGATCTGTCCTCGAAGAATTTTAGAGAGATTAGTTCTAGTTCATAGAATCAAACTATCCTTAAGAGAAATATACAGATCAATGCTAAAAGCATACATGATTCACTATTCCCAGTGTTATAACATGAATTAATATTAACTACATAAAATTCATGATCAATATTCAAAGGTTCAAATACTTATCTCTTTGTTGTTGATCAATTTAGCAATGCTCTTTCAGATTTCGGTCTTCATATCTTTCCCTGCTATCATCACCATGTTCTGTTCTCCTTCTAGATTTTCATCCACTGCTCCACCATTCCTCTCTGTAAAATAGCTCGTCAGATTCGCATGGCAATACTCAGGGACTCAGAATGGATTCTCCTTGATCTCTCACAACTTCTCAATGTGAATTTAGGACCAAAACTATAACACAAGTTATGTCTGCATTCTTCTATGCACAACCACCATGTTCTTCCTTTTGTCAATTTCAACTGCTGGTAATTCAAGAAGAAGGTTTGACGAGGATTCTTCAGCCTGTACATTAACTCTTCACAGATATGAACTATACATTGAGTATACAGTCAAAATCTTCCCATGAAGAAGAAGAAGCTGATACTGTGGGTACTACCAAAAGTGCCTAGCAAGCAATTTCATCGTGTTGAATCTCTTCTGAAGAAATTGATTACTGGAGGACATAGAACTCTAGTGTGGTCGACTTTGTCTCCACTCTCGACATGACACAAAATAGAGTTGATAGACTTCAAGATCTCCACAGTGGCTGATTACCTGTTTACATTGAAGACCTTGGTTCACCATTGCAGCCATGTTCACAATGTATTTAGCCACACCAGCAAGGAAATCGTCACATAAAACCAGAAGCAATATAATCTTCTAGCAACACCTCTGACACTCTTTTTCAAACCCAGAAAATGAACTTTCTCTTAAATACAATAGGTGTTCATTCATGCCTTGCAGATTTTTGACAACACAGAAAAACTAATACCATTAGATATAGCACAAGTGCCAATATGAAAGTTCTGCAATCTTAGTAGTGCCGCTTTGCAACAACCAAATATCTTCTCAATAATTTGTCTTCAAATGGCTCGGGGTCTATGCGAGAGCAAGGGAACTTCTCATGGCAGCAAGTAGATGTAGAACACACTTGAAATCAGAAACTCGCTGTAACACACTCCTATAGCTTCTCATGGTTCCAAATAAAAATTCCTTAAAATTTTGTTAACATTGTCTCTTTGTCTTCTTTGCAATTTTAAAATAATTGCAATGATCATTGGAATGCTGACAACCGAAGGAAATGTTGTTACTCGACGAGAAAGATTTGAGAGAACTCTGCGGTTTGATTCTTCAGATCACAACCACGATTTTAGATATAAATTTGCATGCAAAATTAAACAATGAAATCCCATGATCCCTGTCCAGCCACAAGACCTTTTGAATGAAAGTGCAAACCAAAGAACATTAGCATTGTCTATTAGAAGGGTGCGGGAGTTATATGACAACCAATGACAATGAAGGAATCTCCGTTCAAGCCTAAGATGGTATCGTTGGTACATCACAGAGCCCCATTCTCTATATTGAAACCTGAAAGAATCACATTAGAAAAGAATACTTCGATGCTAGAATAAATCTGGTTTTGGATCTTTCATTAAACCCGCTCTGATAGCATGTTAAGTTTTGGACCAGAATTGCATGAAAACAAATAACAAATAAATCAACAACACATAAACACCAAAGGTGCCCTAGGAAAACCCTCCTACTCGAGGAAACAACCTAGCCACACCAAAATACTCCTTTATTGAATAACAATGACAGAGTCTCAGTAGATAGCTCACAACCCTTTTGAGCTTTTTCTTAGAATAATGAGAACAAAAACTCCTCTTACAAAACAAGGTATTTGCAACTCTGTTTCATATTTTTAGTGATCATGATAATCACGCGATCACTTTATCATCAATGCTTAGATAAGATAATGAATCCTGTCGAGAGTTGAAGATCACTCGACTTAAGCGTTTTCTAGCAAACATGAGAATATCAATTGAACATGAACTGCCGACGCTTGCTCTCCCAAGGCAATTAGTAAGGACGGTGACAATATTGAATATAGGTTGATTCATCTCCACAAACACTCGATGCCTCAAAATACAATGACTGCCACAATGAAATGAGCTGGCAACAAACACAACCGCATCGTGACCATAAACACAACAGTCATAACAAGATCAACCATCGCAGGTAACAATGATAGCTCCTGCAGCTATCAAAACTCTAACAGTTTTCAACTCTCATTATGGTTAAGACGAACATATGTTCTATTGTGACTTCCTCATCAAAATTAGTGTTCATGTCTTTTTGTGTGACAATAATGTTTCATCTAATTCTAAGTTGCCCTTTGTCATGACTACTTATATTCTTTGTTAGGTCCTTATTACATTGAGCCTCCCTGAAATGGATCTCATCATTTACATAAGGTTTGCAAAGTGCAATCCATTTCTTCTTTTGTGTGCTATATCGACTTTGGTCCACCTGCAATGCGACATATGCACAAAGGTACTTTGCAATGGAGTTTACAAAACTACTCATAGGACTTTGCTCTACTTTGATACCACTTGTATCATAATATTCATTTTCATTTTCATAATATCATATATATATCTTTTAATGTTTAAGCATGAACTTATATATTAAGAGGATTAGAAGCATGATGCATAGCCATGCAATGTTATTTGTCAAGAAGGTTTTGGGAACTGTCCTTTTGTTTCACAATCTTGTTTGTTTTTGTGACTAAATTGGATTGATAAGGGTGTGATAAATCTTTCATTAGATTAGTCACATTACCGTAGTAGAATAATTTTGATCTCATTCATTTGAAAAATCCAAAGTTCATCGCCTAGTTACAAACGGGTCAAGTCTGATTTATTGGTTTGGCGTCTAAATTCCAGATTTCTAGGGAGTTAGCATACAACACTTGGTTTTGTTATGAAACGACCTTCTGTATTCGTGTACAAGCCCCAAGAGGAACATTGATAATTTCAAAACTTGTTCTTCAATATGTCAAAGGAAAACTCACCTTTGGCAATTTTTATTAATACTTTCCAAATTCCATACTATTCGGGTATATAACTATATTAACTCTAGCTGTATTTGATAAATTGGTAAACATTTATAATGAGATACATCTTTACTCTCGATGAAGAGCAATTTCTTGGCAAACTAAGTTATGGCATGTAGTTGCCTTATTTTCCACTAGAGAGAATTGTAAAACAAACATTATTGGTTGATCTTACAATGACTTTATTCTTCGCAAATTTTAACAGTCCACAAGATGTTGAAGAATCTTGTCTATCATGCTCGTCAAGTGTATTGAGATTCATCACTATTATGTCCACCAGTCGGTAGATAGTGAAAATGTTGTCTTTATTATTTCTCTACAAGGGAGCAGATTGCTATTATAATGACTAAACCAGTGAGTAGAGATGAATTTTGCCAAATTTGGACATAGCTTGGAATTGAATCTAATTAAGTAATTGAGGCGATGTTATCTATATTATAGATGGAATTAGACATTTGAAATAACAACCAAATTAGGAGCTTTGTCACTACTATTTTGTGATTTCATGTTTTTCTTCCTCTCCCCTGCTTTTGCTTCGGTTTTCCCTTTCTTCTTCCCATACTTCTTTGTCAGACAGTTCCTCTATATTGTGTACTTGGCTTCTTTTTCCACATATATATCTTAGCTCTCATATCAACTTACACTTGTAGCACAAATTTTTCTTTAAATTTTCGTTGCACTTGAAACATAAATTTTTCTTTGAAGCTCTTTCCGGTCATCTCTCGGAGGAAATAATCTTTGATGCTCATCTTTGTTATAGGAGGTTTTAGCTTTTGATGATATATTTTTGGAGCAACCTTTATCCCTTGTTTTAGTGGTATCAAGATGTAGGGCTTTTAAGATTGCAACTTGGAGAGTGGTGGGACCACTTACTAGGCCACTAAGAGCTTTTGATAGTCCTATGGATAGGTGAGTCTTTTTTCGGTAATTTCGCAAATCATGACTGAATTCCTTTGGGATTTTCACCGCATAGTCTTCAATGGTCCCTTCTTGTCTTCTTTGAGTAAATTTTTAAAAAAAATTCTCAAGGTGCTTTTTGTCAAATCTTTCAATGAGTTTTCTGGTGAAGTCATCATAAGCTGTTATGTTTTGGTGTCCTTGATTATTCAAGCCTTGGTGCCACCAGTTGTATGCAACCCTTTCTAAATGAAAGTTGTCGAATTTGATGGCATCTTCTTCTATCATGGTATTGAGAGATAGATACGTATCCAATTTTTGGATCCATGAGTGGGCGGCGACCTTCCTTGAACCATCCATGTTAGGGAGAGTCAATTTGCCTACTTTATGATGTAATTTTTTGTTAGGTGGACCCCTCTCCCTTCTAGGGTTACTTCTTGTTCCAACCTCACAATATTCACTAAATGGAATGCTTCTCCTAACTTCAGGCTTAAGTCTTGAATATGCTTCAACAAGTTCATCTAAGTTATGATTTGGTGTGTTAATTTCTTCTTCTCTTGTTGGCCCTTCTTTAGGTAAGGAGGGTCGAGTTATTCTTGGTGTTGACCCTGATGGAGCTCTATTGTCGTTTTTGAATGATTAGAGGCGACATCCTTCACATTAGCTTGTTTGGGTCTAAGATTGCTGATTGTGTAATTTATATTTTGAATGGTTTGTAGGACTAGTTCTTTTGTCTTCTCATTTCGCTTCTTGAGAGCTTGAGTAGTTTGTTCATTGTGCTCCACGAAAGCCCTGAATTCATTTCCCATTGGTTAACTCATTGTATTGTTTTGAGTAGAGTTGTTGCTTGTTGCAACTTTTCTCTTTTCTCTCTCTAATGCCCTTTGAGTTCTTCAACTTGTTTGCATATACGTTTCCTCTTGATCCTCAAGTTGGCATGATCAAGGCTTTGATACCAATTGTAATGTCCCCTAATTACAATTTTACAACATAATTTGTTTTACAAATAGTATTCTATAGTTGAATCATATAATATCTATTGAACTCTTTAAATTATATAAGCAATTAAGTTAAATAACATCACATACTTAAATCTATAGCTTTATTTCTAATAATAAACTATAGTAGGGATTGGAGAATAATGCATGATAGGGCAAATGTGTGCTCAAAACATTCGCTGCAACTAAGCCCAAGAGCGTGACATAACACCCCTTGATCCACAAGTTTCAAGTCCACTTGTCCATCCAATATTGAGGTGGCCTACTGAGAGGGGGCACCTGTATTTGCTCTCCCAATGTCTCCTTACTAACCCATAAATGATTCGTTGTATTCTATAGTTTCACTTTCAACAATCAGTCGTCCTAGGGATTGGAGAGGAATGCACAATAAGGCACTCGAAATATTTGCCGCAACTAAGGCCAAGGGCGTGATATAACACCCTTTGACCTACAAGTGGCAGGATCTCTTATCCATCCAACATTGGGGTGGCTTTCTTAGAGGAGGAGCCCGTATCTGCTCTCCCAAACATATCTCCTTACTTACCTACACATGGTTACTTCTATTCTTTATGCTTGCTTCCAACAACCAACCATGGTAGAGATTGGAGAGGAACACACGATAGGGCGACCGGAACATTTGCCGCACCCAAGTGCAAGGGCGTGATATAACACCCCTTGGTCCACAAGTGGCAGGATCACTTATCCAATATTTGGGATGCCTACTTAGATGGGGAATCCATATCTGCTCTCCCAATTGTGTCTCCTTACTAACCCATACATGATTGCTTGTAGGAGAATAATTAAATTAAATCAATAATTGAAGAATCTAGATAGTTTAGTAATTTTCCTTGCTAATTATATCAATATACATAGCAGAATATATATTAGTCTTAGACAATAACATCACATTGCATACCACAATACTTGTTAGCTCGCAAGTCTGCTGTTTTTCTGAATGTAGATTTCTTATATCATTCTGATCCTTATAGATTTGATGATCCCTTCTTTGATGCCTTTTTTCCAATTGAAGCTATCCCTTATATAGATTTAAATTAGAAGGGGTCACACCCTTTCATTAAGACTATTGTAGTTGCCAGGGACACACCTTTTCATAGATAATCTCTCTATTTAGTCTCAATCAACTCAGTCTGCCTCCCTTATAATGATCCCTTCTTTGATGCCTTTTTTCCAATTGAAGTTATCCCTTGTATAGCTTTAAATTAGAAGGGGTCACACCCTTTCATTAAGACTATTGTCTTTGCCAGGGACACACCTTTTTATAGATAATATCTGTATTTAGTCTTAATCAACTCAGTCTTCTCACCTTATAAATAAACTTAGCCGGGCCCATTATAAGTTGTTATTAATGTCCTATTTAAAATCTTCATTAGTCACAGCCTTGTGATTTTTGGTAATTGCCGCCTTAATACAATTAATCTAGTTGGCCTCCTTTGATAAATTGACTTTGAAACTTTTTTTTTTGTATTTTACCCTGGTTGGCCTCTTTATGCTATTGCCTAGGGAATATTATTTACTGTGGCTGCAATTTGGTTTTGTATAAGCAATGTCATTCGTGGCAGGGGCATGGCATAGTTGAATGCCTTTGTTTTTTATTTATTAATGCTGCGAGCATTCTGTAAATGGTGGGGAAGTGACACAAACTCTTATATTTAAGTGCGCCACTCCAAAATGTATGGAACCATCAAATCATTCTGCACAATCAGCAATATTCAAAATTTCAACCTACTTGCATGGACTCATTGCATTTTTATATATCCACTTGTTGAAAGTCCAGCTATCCCTAGCTATACAACTACTTTGGCAACCTTCTTAAAGGAATCAATTTATTTTTTATGCTAATGCAGTGATGTTTGAGCTTCCCACAGGTGTGGGAAGTGAAGGGTCTCTACTATATCTTTGTTTTGTAACTGAAGCTCTAAGCTCTCTTAATGCTCGAGCTTTGTTTGCATGTTTATTGATGCTCTAACTATTTTCAAAATGCCTCTGCTAGTCTACACAATTCGACATAGCCAACAAGGTGTTTTTCAATATCCTCTTGTTAGCCTTTGAACAACTTCATCTAATATCCCCGTTCCATGGTTGGGACTAGATCTTAGTTGGCTTTACCAAGCTCGCATTGCGCCCCAGTGACACATTCTACCTTGTGTGGTTCTGTGAGGTTTCATTTTTTGTTTCTTGAAAGGCAAGGGTCTGTTGTGGCTAATGTGACACTAATACCTGAAGTATTGGTCTTCATCTTACATGGTGGATTTTACATGTTCCTGATCCCATACAAACCAAAACACTTACAGATGTAGAAATAAAGGAAACTCTTTTTGGGTTAGGGAGGATTGCTTGACACCTAGGATACTCCTGCATCACTCTTGCATAGTTTAATTTTACACTTAACTAATGTATTCAGGAACGACACTTACATCATTAGTGATCTTTTTTAGCTCTGATTATTGATGCACTTATAGAATGAACCAACCTTCCTTATGAATACCACTCAAAATTCATGCCATTGAAGATAGGAAGTGGAATTACTGACAAGCTTGTAACTTGCAGCCAAAACCTAGATTTAATACACATCCTTATCTTTTTCTGGATACCCTATTTGGTTTCTACCCGGAAATAAAGATCCATAAATTTTTGCATTCTTAGTGAATTTGTGCTTGACACCATTTATTGCTTTTGGTTGCTTGTGGAAATTAATTAAGTTTCATTCATTGTTGAGACTTAAACACTCTTCGTTTGGGCCTTTAAAGATTTTTCCTAGATGTTTTTGTCAAGTTGGAAAAAATACAGGAGCTTTGGTAATTGAACAGGTTATATTTGCCAAAAGTACATTTCTTTGAATTTATTTGAGGGAAAAGATGATGTGTACAATTAAGATTTTTTTTTTCAATTTTGGGTGTTGGCCAATCTTTGCTTGACAATGCAAGCTATGGCTGTAATGTATTATTTCAGTCAGCTGACAACCAACTAACAAGTGAAGGTGCTTGGCAGATTTATAATTATCTTGAAATTTCTCTAAACAACTTCAGTAGCAAAAATATTTGAAAGTTGGGAAAGTCCTTGAAAAGGGTTGTCAACAAGGTTGCAGGGTATGTGACCCCCCTCCCCTGGCTAGCATACCAGCGTACCTGATATGGATACAGGCATGACACAACCTAGTGATGACTTGGAAACCGTGCCGACCCATTACCCAAAATTAGGGTAATTTTAAAGTTGTACCAATAATATCTAGATTCAGCCTTCTAAAAACTTGTGTTTATAGGTAAAAGCATTTTCAATCCATCATAGGACAAGTTCTATTTGCCCTGGTTTTGGACTTATACTTTTCATCATGTCTATGGGGAGATTTTGTCTGAGAATCAATGGTGAGCGAAAGATGTTGACAAACTATAGGAGGAGTGAACAATGGCAGTGGAAAGTTGGATTTTTCCTAAGCACATCACTTTGCACGTGCTTTTGGACATGATGGGCTCATCCAGACATGTAAGTCTTCTTTGCCTATTACTTTGAGCACAAGTTGACCTCTAGGCATCTCCCACGCATCCTTGTAGTTGCTACTAATATGTATACAACTGAATTGATATCGCTACTATCAATGCTTCCAACTTAAATTCTTTGCCCTCCATCCTTGTCTTTTTTCATCCTTTCCTCTGCGATATAGAAGCCCAGAGGCTTCTTCAACTAACTTGACCTCAGCTTATGTGCGACAAGCTAAGCGCAAAGCTTAAATTGAAGAATGCTGTAATGTCCCCATTTTTAGGCACATGGGTTTAGCTTATTTCTGTGACCCTCGTAGGCTTATCGAGATGTTAGAGGGAGTTGTGTGGCAGAGCCAATGGTCAGTTTCCACTCTGGAGGTCAGTGATGCTAGGATTGCTCCTCGTTTGAGTCAGATTGACAGACTTACTATTTATAGTAAGTGCTTATTTTGGGTGATTGTCATGATTGCTATTTTTAGTAGGGCGCCTGTGCATTGGTATTAGTGGAGTTGTGGATTCATTTGTAGAGTTTCCAGTTTGAGGGACTTACTATTTATAGTAAGTCTATTTTTGGTAGTGTCTATTTGGGGTAGGGTGTCCTGGTGATAGACTTGGTAGAGCAATTGTACTGACTTGAGGAGTTTATTGTTGAGGAGTTCGTAATCAATTAAGTTCACTTAATTAATTATTATATGAGCTTATTTTATAAAGTCAAGTCATTAATTAATTATAATGACTTTATATTTAAATGCTGTCATTTAATGAGGGGAAATATAATGAAGTATTATATTTCAATGAAAAAGTTGTGCAAGTATAATTTTTTCTTTGTATAATCATTTAAGTTATGAAAGGTGTGATTAAGAAGCTAGGGTTCGATTTCTTGTCGAGAGATTATAAAAGAAATGGAGAAGAAATCGAATTCATTATTCATTATGCTTATCATTCATTTGAAACTGGTATTAAATGGCTTTGAGTTTTGGAGTTGAGGGTTTCAAAATTGAGCAGGAAGAATTGTAAATTCTTTTTGTGTCCTTACACTTTGAGTTGGATTTAATTGCCAACGAATTGTGGTTGAATTGCGGCCAGCTTTGATAATTCTTGAAGTATCTTTGGATGTCATTAATGCGAGTTCACAGCTGGTGTGTTGGACGCCATTCTTATGGTGCAGATTGTTTGTTTTTTAGTTGGACGTGGGCTTCCTTTCAAGCAACCACCACCTTTCATAGTTCTTGTGGCCAGATTAAAGCTAATGGAAGATTCATAAGCCGTCCTTCATGCTCATAGCTGCGGCCAGCATACAGTGGATTATGGATATAGGTGTTTCAGCCGCCAATTTCCAAAGATGTTTACAACAACGAGTAATTCTGAGGTTCTTTCAATACATTAATGTTGAGAAGTGAAGTTATTAAAGTCTTTGTTATTAAATGTATTCGATTAGTGTTGATTGGGCTTTCAAATTTGATTCAATTTGAAAGCATTGTTATTTGGTCCTTGTATGGATATTTGTATTTAAATGTTATTGATTTGTTAGGGAATAATTGTTATGTTATAGTTCTTACCTGGCAAATTATTAAAATAAATTCATATAACATTAAAAATTCAAAACAAATAAAACCTTTGCAAGCAAATTCAGAGATAGAGCCAGACTGGCTCTTTATAGTGGTATCAGAGCGGTTTCCTGCTATCCTGTTGGGGTGGAATTTATTGTGTTTAATTGTTTGACTTGAGTGATCAACACTTTAGTTATTTTTGCAGTCATGGACAGACACAGGAAATCTAGAGGACATGGAAACTAGTTAGACAGTATGTCTCTCCTTAGACTACAGACAAATGCCATGATGAAAAACATGTAGAGACTGAGGCAAACTCAGGAAAGACTTAATGCAAAGCTTTCAGATCCGGCAACTGTCGATAAAGCTACAAATTATTTGGTTTCTTTGCTCAATAGGTCCTCTTCACCAGGAAGATATGAGGAGAGATGTGAGTTTTATACAGGCGAGACATCCAGAAATCTCCATGATGAGTTTTCAGCAACTTTTGATTTTGGTGGAGATGTTCCTGTACTTAGTGGATCAGCCACTAGTCCTATTTGACCACCTGAGAGTGGAGATTCTTTACAAGGATGTGTGGATGTGCTTGTCGTAGTGGCACTGAGTTTTAGCATCCTAAGCCTACCAGAGTTAGCGACATGGAGTAGGCTGATGATATGTTCACTACCTTTGATGACAGTTTTACAACAGTTGTTAGTAATATCAGCGATATAGGGTCTAATTTTTCAGACAACAGTCCTTTGTGTGAGCCTGTCGACGATGCCGTGGATAGTGTGAGAGTGGAGGACTGCGAGGAGTATTTGAGCTCTGATAGCTCTAATGTTTATGACAACAGTCGCAGTGTGGAATCAATGCAGGAGACAATAGTTTTTTCCTGTACTGAGGATGTGAGCATGGAGCTACCCAGTGATGACACTTTGGATTGGAGTGTTACAGACGAGTCATGTGACATAGATTCATGCCACTGTGTAGATGATTCACGTGATGACATTGAGTCATGTATGCAACCAGAGATAGCAGAGGGGTCTTAGATAGACAATGTTGATTCTAGCATTGTGTATACCTTTGATGTTGGGTGTGAGGTTGATGGGTGCTGCAGTGTGTGTAGTTTTTTATATCAGACATTGGGTGTGGACTCAACGTTGTCATCCGGTGGTGGTGGGTTCCAGGATCCTTTTCTACACGGACTCACGAATGAGGATGGGGAAGCATATGAGTGGCAGGAGTTTGTTTTAGCCAGGAGTTCCACTCCTTTGGTTGAGGTGTTTGTAGAGGTACCCAGTAATGATACCTCGTTGGTGGACATGTGCAAGGTTGATAGCGCACTTGAGGAGAGTGATTATGAGGTTGCTTCCTTGGTGACTCATGAGGATGACTCTTTTTGTAGCGAGTCATGCTTGATTTATTAGACCCTGGGGGAGGACTCTGAGTTGTTAGTGAGTGAGGATGGGTCCCAGGATCTGGATTGTCATGTGGTTACAGAGGACAAGGTAGTTAAGGATTGTGACGAGTCAGATTCAACAATAGTTTCCTCGGGGGTAGATGAGGATGAGTCTGATATCAGTACTTAATTTGTAGATGTGTGCTTGGATGTCTGTACACAGAGATACTGTGATCTTGAGGGGAGTTTGTTGGATACAACTTCCTTCCATAGCGTGGACGATGAAGTTGAGATTGTACATAGGAGGCCCATTGTGCGGAGTCATCATGTGACTAGCCAGTTGGGAGTCGGTGAGAGAGACATTATTTCTACTCTCGAGCATTTCTATGCCGCTCGTCAGCTGTTGGCTGTTTATGGTTGGGGTGCTCCTATGGCATATGATCACGGCGGTGGTTACCTTTACTTGACATAGATTCATTCCTTGTTGGAAGGCTGTCAAGATTTTGAGGCAGAACTATTTACAGTCCGACCAAGATCACCTAGTTGAGTGGGGGAGTACGACATATGAGGCACTGATGGATAGAGAGGAGAGTGAGCTTACTCAGGAGCTCACAACGACTTTTGAGGCTTTAGAGGGCACTCAGTTGGCTCTCCAAGAGTCGCAAGGATGTTTAGCAGAGGTGACTGTGGAGTTGGAGCGGATTGAGTCTTTGCCAGCCATAGACCCAGTTCAGTTGCATATAGGAATAGTTGGTGGTGAGTCAACTTCCCCAGTTGACAGTCATGGATGTGTTGGGGACACGGTTACATCCATCCTTGAGACAGATGCAGTAGATACAGTGGAGGTGAGTGCATCACTGGAGGATAGCAGAGAGAGTTTTGTGGTATCAGGTTCTCCAATTGTTAGCACGATGACGGATGATACAGAGCGGGTTGTTGAGAGTCCTGAGGTAGCAGGAGTGGATTCGTTAGAGTTGTGTGCCAGTCTCTGACACTACTCCCTTTGATACACAAGATATATGATGATTTGTTTCCTTCTGTCAGAAGCAAATCTATTCTTTTTTATACAGTTGATAGCGATAGGCAGTTGGTGGTGCCGAAGGTTCAGAGGAATCAACTGTGGATTGTAGGGGAGCAGGTTGATGCTGCTTCAATTGTTAGCACGATGACGAATGATACAGAGTGGGTTGTTAAGAGTCTTGAGGTAGCAGGAGTGGATTTGTTAGAGAGTTGTGTGCCAGTTTCTAACACTACTCCCTTTGATACACAAGATATATGATGATTTGTTTCCTTCTGTCGGAAGAAAATCTATTCTTTTTCATACAGTTGATAGCGATAGGCAGTTGGTGGTGCCGAAGGTTCAGCGGAGTCAGCTGTGGATTGTAGGGGAGCAGGTTGATGCTGCTTATATTTTCTACTACACAGAGTCGTTCATGGACTACTTGCTTGAGAGTCCGGTTTTGCAGGAGAGACCTTTCGGGGCTTCTGAGGGTACACTCATTCAGGGTTCTCGTGTTATTCAGATGTTAGTGGGGAAGATTGTAGATACCTTGACTACAATGCTTCCTCATCGAGATTTTGTGGTTGGGTTTGCTGAGAGGGTTACCAAGGATTCTGCCTAGCCAGTTGTTCGGAATCAGAGATTGGAGCCATCTTTTGATTCTTGGTTTGTTTTTGATGAGATGTTGACACAGGTTGGAGCATTTCACCATGATCACACAGTGAGGAGCGCTCATCACTTCTCTTTTGACCCACTTGGTTGAGAACTTGTTTGTGCGTCGTTGTGGGTTGGCTTCAAGGTTATACCCTTCTTTTGGGGACGGGTTTACTCCATCTGCAGTTGATTGGGTTGGTTACTGCAAGTTAGCAGAAGGCGACTTGTAGGGTCAGTATATCCAGGATGGTATTGCAGAGGATGGATATTTGGGTTATGTGAGTACTTGTCCATGTTGCACAAATGGGCTTCATACACAGAGCAGATTGGTAGGATGTGCAGGGAGAGTTGATTTAGCAAATGGTTTTGGATATCCATTCTTCCTTGTTTTGGATGGCTGTGTGTTTCATCTCTACTGGTATCTAGGTGATGACAGGTTTAGCAGTGCAGATTGTGCTGTTGGCTATGGTTGGCATAGTGACAATGTGTTCTGGTTAGCTTAGTGGATGGTGTTTTCTTCACAAGAGTTTGCAGGTGATCGCAGGGACATTACTCCATTCGATCCTTAGGATCCGGGTGGACTTCTGTGTTTTGTTTTTTGAGATTGCTTGGGGACAAACAATTTCAGGAAGGGATTAGCTTATTTTTGTGACCCCCGTAGACTAATTGGGATGTTAGAGGGGGTTGTGTGGCAGAGCTAGTGGTCAGTTTCCACTCTAGAGGTTTGTGATGCCAGGATTGTTCCTCGTTTGAGTCAGATTGACAGACTTACTATTTATAGTAAGTGCTTATTTTGGGTGATCGTCATGATTGCTATTTTTAGCAGGGCGCCTATGCATTGGTATCAGTGGAGTTGTGGATTCATTTGCAGAGTTTCCAGTTTGAGGGACTTACTATTTATAGTAAGTCTATTTTTGGCAATGTCTATTTGGGGCATGGTGTCCTGGTGATAGACTTGGCAAAGCAATTGTACTGACTTGAGGAGTTCGTAATTAATTAAGTTCACTTAATTAATTATTATATGAGCTTATTTTATAAAGTCAAATCATTATAATTATAATGTCTTTATATTTAAATGCTGTCATTTAATGAGGGGAAATATAATGAAGTATTATATTTCAATGAAAAAGTTATGCAAGTATAATGTTTTATTGGCATAATCATTTAAGTTATGAAAGGTGTGATTAAGA
>MU226293.1:1506340-1521511 GCA_018584345.1 Thuja plicata
AAGGTGTGATTAAGAAGCTAGGGTTCGATTTCTTGTTGAGAGATTATAAAAGACATGGAGAAGAAATCAAATTCATTATTCATTATGCTTATCATTCATTTGAAACTGGTTTTAAATGGCTCTGAGTCTTGGAATTGAGGGTTTCGAAATTCAGCAGGAAGAATTGTAAATTCTTCGTGTGTCCTTACACTTTGAGTTGGATTTAATTGCCAACGAATTGTGGTTGAATTGCGGCCAGCTTTGATAATTCTTGAAGTATCTTTGGACGCCATTAATGGGAGTTCACAGCTGGTGTGTTGGACGCCATTCTTATGGTGCAGATTGTTTGTTTTTAGTTGGATGTGGGCTTCCTTTCAAGCAGCCGCCACCTTTCATAGTTCTTGCGGCCAGAATTAAAGCTAATGGAAGATTCAGCAGTGATCCTATGCTCATAGCTGCGGCCAGCATACAGTGGATTATAGAGATAGGTGTTTCAGCCGCCAATTTCCAGAGATGTAAACAACAGCGAGTAATTCTGAGGTTCTTTCAATACATTAATGTTGAGAAGTGAAGTTATTAAAGTCTTTGTTATTAAATGTATTCGATTGGTGTTGATTGGGGTTTCAAATTTGATTCAATTTGAAAGCATTGTTATTTGGTCCTTGTATGGATATTTGTATTTAAATGTGATTGAGTTGCTAGGGAATAATTGTGATGTTATAGTTCTTACCTGACAAATTATTAAAGTAAATTCATATAACATTACAATTTCAAAACAAATAAAACCTTTGCAAGCAAATTCAGAGATAGATCCAGGCAGGCTCTTTACAAATGCATCTATTCCAAATGGGAATTATAAAGTCTCAGCTTTATTTTTTTGATTAATATAATAATAGTTATAGTTTTATTAATATGTAATATATTGAAGTTGATTTTAATATTAAAAATTATATAACTTTGATATTTTTAAAATAGTTAAATATGTACACATTTACATTAACTTTTTTTTTAAAAAGAGGGGTAAACATTTTTGACGTAGAGCTATGAACTGGTGAGGTCACAAATTAGGGACCTCATCCCCTTTTAAGCATTCTACAGTACTAACAACACTACCACAACTTAACCATCACAACATGCTAATGCATGCAACATTTATATATGAATAAAAAATTAAAATAAATAAAATAAAATATAATTTAAAACTATATTAACACACAATTGTCATATCCATCCATATCCATATTACAAATTCTTCAAAATCAGTAGTATCCGGATCAGATACAGTATTTGAATCCACATGCATATCCGTGTCCATGCAACTATGAGTGAAACTTCTCAATTACTTCAATAACAATTATGTTTATTAGTCTAGTCACTTCTTAAGTTAAAAGATTGGTTAGTTTGTCCGTCCAGGAGTATCAACCTTGATGTAACTGAGACACTCTCATCTTCAAATTTGCATTACAGGCCTTTTGTATCTCTGTTGGTGTGCTGCATAAGTTCGGTGCCTTTTAAAAGTCGAGCATTCTATATTTTTGTATGTGTACCATAGCCATGGTAGTGTTGCAAAATGCATACTACATTGTTCTAGAACATCTGCAATGTTTGAATATTGTTCTGGGACACCTACAATGCTTGAATATTGAAATGCAATTTTGAAGGACCTTCTTGCTGACCATTATATTGATTATTATTATGCTCTCCCTAATCATCAATTAGATAATATAGTTAAAGGATGCTGATCATAAGTCGTTGGGCTTAAGCCTTAATATGAATCCTTACTTATCACCTCTGTTCTGACTAATCCTTTCTCCTTAAATTGATTAAAATTTAACAATAACAGTTTCTGTTCTTAACTCTCTTGCTGAGCTGTATTACTATTAATTGATGGCCTTCAGCAAATGGTAATCTCCCACTGCAGAGACATTACGATACTAAGCACTAACAGCATGCCTCAATACTCCCAGAAGTCGCACCTTTCCTCGTTAGTTAAATTAGATCTCTTTATCGCTGCATGTTATGTTATTAGCATATTAACCCCTGTTTGATACTGATCACTGATTGACACCTCTTCTCAAAACCTTGAGTCGGTTTACTGCGAGGCAGTGATGGATAGATGACACTGATTCTCTTGATCGGTTCTCGTAAACACGTCCACCTTAAGATAATCACAGGATATGCAAATAACTCCTTTTGTCAGTACTGTTACTCCTCTTTATTTGCTGGTAATTACTTTTGCACCACTTATCACTGTTTCTTAACACTTTCGGATATCCTTCCAAATGGTGATATTTGATTTCTTGATTGATGTATGAAGTTGTTACATTCACTTATTATTGTAATTGTATTATAGTATAATTTATTTGTTTTTATATTTCAGTTTTATTATAATTATTTATTATTCAATCTTCCTATTTTTCATTAAATCTTATTTCAGAAAAGGGAGATTATTGTCCGCCCTCCCAAAATTGCTCGCCCTCAAGCAATGCTAAGTTTTTTATACAAGTCTTTCAACATGGGTTGCTTCTGCTGCGTAATTCTGACATTAACCAGTGTATTGAAAATTTGCAAGGTTTGCAATTTTATGAGAAGTTCTCTCATCTTCCAAAGACAAGAATCAGGGCCATCTTTGTATCAAATTAATTTTGATTTTACCAATATTTGCCAGTAAATTCATATCATTCGGGTTCACTCTAGTTATTCTCTTATTCTAGATTAAAAATTAGAACCACACATGGAGTATACAATTGAAAATATGAAGTATACACATAAATCAATGAAGACAAAGCATACACACAATACACACATTTTTAAATACCTTCTCATTGACTAGGATGATTCATTGATTCATCTTTACCCTATAGGATGGCAGGATCAAAGTTCTGATACCATTTGTGATGTCCCCTATTGGGACTTTACTTAATTTACCCTAAAATGCCCAACTAGGGTTTCGATTTCGCTTGGAAATGGCATTTTGCTTAGTCTCTGTAATGTTCCCTACTAGGAAGCTGCCAATTCCCAATGATTAACATACATCATTATGCCTTCAAATTGAATTGAATTAAGAAACAATGAATCATTCGTAACATATTTGACAGTTAACAAACTCAAGCCCCAATTCCTTCTTCTCTTCTAAACATCAATGCTAAGGGGGATGGAGATTTAGTTTTACTTATTGTAAGGCGTTTGACACCAACCTACAAGTAGGCTCCCTCAAGGCATTGGGAACACATGTTCATACTCATCTTGGGACTTTTCCCTCAAGGCATTGGAAATACACGTCCTTACCCATCTTGGAATTCACCTACCTTGTGAGGATTTACTCCGCCTATCCCTACACAACACCAGACTATCCTCTTAAGTGGCTATAACAAGTGATTAAGGAATAGGCTATGAATATACTAACTTCAATGGATTTTGAATAATTATGTAATCAATTAGATAAACTTGGATTCCCAATGTAAATCTTATTACATCTGTAAATATATATTAAGTCTGCGGTTTGCCTTATAGCAGTCTGATCTGCTGCTTATATTCAGATAAATATCTCTCATTCCATTTCCAATCCATTCACTTTGAATATAATTCCTCAATGCCTGATTGAGAGTGTTTTGTCTACCTCTTATATCTTTATTTACTTAGAGATACCTCTTCAATAGACACAACTGTTCATAATTACACTTCCTCAATTAATCACATTTTTTTCATAACAATTGGAAATCGCTGTCTTTGGTATCTTAATTCATGCCTTCTCATAATTATAATCGCTGACCATAATATTGATTATTATTATGCCCTCTCCAATCATCGATTAGATAATATAGTTAAAGGATGCTGATCATAAGTCATTGTGGCTTAATATGAATCCTTCCTTATTGAATCTCTGTTCTGACTAATCCTTTCACCTTAAATTGATTAAAAATAACAGTCACTGTTCGTAATTCTCTCGCTGAGCTGTATTAATCGATGACCTTCACCAAACGGTAATCTACCGCTGCAGAGACACTACGATACTAAGCACTAACAGTATGCCTCAATACTCCCAGAAGTTGCACCTTTCCTTGTTACTCAAATCAGATATCTTTATCACTGCATGATATATTATTAGCACATTAATCTCTGTTTGATACTGATTGCTGATTGACACCTCTTCTCTAAACCTTGAGTCAGTTTACTGCAGGGCAGTGATCAATAGATGACTTTGATTCTCTTTATCAGTTTCTGTAGACATGTCCCCCTTATGATAATTGCGGGATATACAAATTACTGCTTTTGTCAGTACTGTTACTCTTTATTCGCTGGTAATTATTTTCGCACCACTTATCACTGTTTCTTAATACTTTCAGATATCTTTCCATGCGGTGATATTCAATTGCTTTATTGATGTATGAAGTTGTTTCATTCACTTATTATTGTAATTGCATTATATTATTATTTATTTATTTTTATATTTCAATTCTATTCAATTGCTTTATTGATGTATGAAGTTGTTTCATTCACTTATTATTGTAATTGCATTATATTATTATTTATTTATTTTTATATTTCAATTCTATTATTAGTATATATTATTCAATCTTATTATTTATTATTAAATCTTCTTTCAGAAAAGGGACATACATTCTATGTGTCCTGTTAAGAATGAATGCAACTGTCTTGAACCAATTTTGATGATGATGCTTGTCATGCAAGTCACAAAATGCCTGCCTGTTGTAAAGATGGTCATGTGTCACTTCCTTTGAAACATAAACACTCTGCCATGCCAACTCCTTTTGGGTTTAGTTTTGGGCAACACATTTTGTATTAATATACCCGTGTTTCTGGTGATCAAATAGAAAATTAAAATGGTATATGTTCATTAAAAAAGGATCAGTAAAGATTTCTGTAAACTCACATTTATGATGATGCTTGTCATGCAAGTCACAAAATGCCTGCCTGTTGTAAAGATGGTCACGTGTTACTTCCTTTGAAACATAAACACTCTGCTATGCTAACTCCTTTTGGGTTTAGTTTTGGGCAACACATTTTGTATTAATATACCTGTGTTTCTGGTGATCAAATAGAAAATTAAAATGGCATATGTTCATTAAAAAAGGATCAGTAAAGATTTCTGTAAACTCACATTTAAATAATCATATGATTTGTCTAAAATAATGTTCATTTAATTTGAGAAGATTTAAATGTTGCAAGAAATTGTCTGTACAGTTGCTCTGGGATATGCTGTTGTCTGGTTTCTATCCTATAAAGTTACCTGTTGCTTTTGGATATGCTGTGGTCTGATTTCCATCCTGTCAATATTCATGTGCGAATTACAGGTGACGTCCTGGCTGAGGAATATGTTTTAGAGTATGGGACTGATCGACTTGAGATGCATATAGGAGCAGTACAGCCCGGTGAACGTGCCCTTGTTGTTGATGATCTGATTGCCACTGGAGGAACCTTGTGTGCAGCCATGAGGTTATTAGGTGAGAACTTGCTGTGTGGAACTTGATAGGATGTATATGTGCACAATGTATCTTGTATAACAAATATCAGCATTTGCTTTTGCCCCTGTGCTATATGCTTTCTTTGCAGTTGCAGTTATTCCACTCCAATGCTGATAAAAAGGGGCAGGTTTTTGAGTATGTGAGAGTGAGTTTGTATAAAGTAGATTAACTCTACATTACAACCCAATATCTTTAGTTGCATGATTGATTTATCTCTGACCATAGATAGTCATGATGTGCATCGTTGGCACCCCTTTCTTAGGATAAATCCGGATTTCTCACTAAATTCCACGGGTGAAGATTGGAAAACAATATTTTTTGAATTGCGTATCGATTACAAACAGCTTGCTCATATAATCATCAATATGAGACCAATACAAGCTTCTTATGAGCAAACATATTAGAAATAACCTATGGAAGATGAACAGTCACTATTTAGAATTCGACTTTAGATGTCCCTATGGGGAATTGAACTTGGGTCTCCACAATGAAAATCCGATGTTTTAACCAATTAAGCTCAATCCCTTGGATGAAAAATAACTCGCTATTGACAAACTTGGGGATTAATATTTCTTAAACTGGATAAAAAAAATTAAAAGCAAGTTTCTTTGAGCAAGGCATCGTATCTACAACCACAGGTTTACCATTTTACTAACAATTTAGGAGCTTGAACCCTAATAAAATTTCATCAACTTTTTGCTTGTAAGAAGGCAAAACCAAAGGGATTGTTTATGCCAATTGGATAATTTTCTGAAATGTTGTCCCCTTTCTAGAGTAGAATTTAATAAAAAATAATATAAATAATTTGATGAATGAAAAAATATTTATACATTATGATGTTATTTATTATTAAACTATATTATTAAGATAATAATGAAATTAAAATATTAAATTAATAATGATAATATTAGAATATAAAAATAAATAAATAGTAATAAAATATAATTATGATTACAATATCAATAATTAAATTAAATATAAAAATAATAAAATGGAAATAAATAAATAAACAAACAAATATAATCATTAATAATATATTATATTATATTGATTATATATTATTATATTAATAAATAACATATTTATATTACTACTATCCATAAGGTGTGAAGAAACGTACCTCTTCTTCAGCGGAGATTATAAGACACGTATAAATGAAGCTTAAAAGATGGAAGGAAGGGGATATAGAGAAGAAATAAGGGACCGGGGATATAAAAAAACCATTGAGATTGCCGAATCAGTGATGAGGCTTTTCAAGATTGAGTTTCTAGTTGGACTCAGGGCTATTGGGGCTATTGATGCAATGGTATTGGCAGTATTTGTGTACACCAGAGTTTACGATTGGAAGGGTCCGCAACAACCAGATGCTCCGGGTCTATCCCTTGATTGAAGATCATTCAGTAGATAAAGAAGAAAAATTCGGAGGAAGAAACTGAGGAATTTCATATCGATCCCTTGGACATTCAACATCAAATACATCAAGCAAATCACTCGCTTTCAACCATACCTAGAGGCATTCACCATATTGAATGAATTAGAATACAAAATACAATTCCATCTAAGAGAAGAGATGATCGACAATGCAAGGGAAGGGAATAGTTGTCTGCTACACAATTATTAATTTCTTGATCTATTCGATCGAAAACCACAACGACGATATTATATTCCTAAAGCTGAGCCATTTATATATTCAGGCAAAGCTGTGGGAAATATTATCATCATTCTGAGTTTATATTCCACCAATTACGGGCTGCGCTACATATTAATGTATTAAACTTGGGAAGGATAGCTGACGTGGATACAAATGATGTAAGACATCTCTTTACTGTGCAATTGCATAGCACAAACTAGTAGCTTCTATTTGATGCCGCTATGATATTATAATTGCAATCTTCATATTCTAAGGTTGAATGCAAGCAGGGGTTAGTTTATATTTCTTGAATCTATTTGTTATCAGAAGTTTATATGTATAATTGCATATTGAAGATTCTCTAATTCTGCAATGGATTCCCGAATAATATGAGCAATGATAAATCGGTTAGCCTGAAAGCAAATGCATTTGGTAAAGAACCTCTAGATGACTTGAAAAAATTTTGGGCAACGATTCCTTAGGGATATTACATGCATATTTTCCTTTCTATCTTTGTGAATCTGCTGAGTTGAGCGATTGTCTATTAGGCCTTAAGGATTCCGTACTTAGATTGGAAACCAGAGAGTATTATTTCTAACTGGTTCCCATCAAAGAGAAGAATCAAATTATAAATTATATTGGGAAGAATCAGGTTATCTGGCCAGCATTAGAAAGATCATAGAATACAATATATATGGTACTACTGTTCAAAAGGTTAACAAAGAATCAGTCTGGATGATCAGGGAAGATCGTAAAAAGCTAAGTTGTCGGATTCGCGTATTTGATCCCGGATCTGGGTCCGGGTCTGGATTCTCGACCCGGTCCGTGCTGGATCCGGGCAGGGTTCGAATTTTGACCTGTGGGTCCGGATGGATCCGTGGCCCGCGGATCCAGAACCCACAGGTCAAAATGCGGACCCTGCCCGAATCCAACACGGACGAGGAGGAGAAAACGAGGATCCTCGAGGATCCCACGCGGATCCGCGTGAATCCACAGGGACCCGTGGCCAGCCAAGATGTAAAGTGGTAAAATTAAGACGTTTTTTTACCTTGAAAAATAACTCTCGGAGCTTTTATAAAATAACTCTCGACCCCGCCCTGTACTGCGACCCCCAAACCCCCATTTAATAATTTGGGGTGGAAACTACGCCAATAAAAGTGGGGAAAAATTAACCTTCGACTCTTATTAGGCTCCATATAGAAGATGATGATGATGAAGAAGAGAATATCAATAAATTATTAATCCATTAGTTGAACTTCAAACAAGGATACTTGAATTGATGTTATGATTTAATTTTGATGTTTTGAATCTTTTGAGATTTGGCATTGATCAATGATCAACCATCATAGATTCATACTATGAAATGATTTAGTTTTAGAATTATGTATATTTATCTTATTTTTTGTATATATATATATATATATATATATATACACACACACTCATGAATCCCTACGAACCCAAACGGCAAATTTTTTTTTTCATGAATCCACGAACCGGATTCGCGAGCCCGAATCCGTCCCCGAACCCGAATCGGCAACTTAGATAAAAAGAATAAGAAAATGTTATAAAGCTAATCGATACTCTTCAAGGAAGATGTGAGAAAGTAAATGAATTATTTACAATGCTGGCAAGCCTTGGGTATCAGCTGGTTAGTAGTGTAACATGGATTTACAGAATGTTATATCTAATTCTAGGAACACCACAAGTTGCTATTCCCAAATGCAGTCCAAACTCCAATTGAAAGTTTTAGGGCAAATTAAGAAGGGTCCTAGTTGGGGACATTACATGAAATTACTGAATATGTTTAATTTATTACAATCTACTCTGTATGTGAGCATTTTGGTACCATTTAAAAGGGAACTGTTCTCAATCTATAAAATATTTAAGTAACATGCATATTTGATAATAAGAAGCCAGTACCTGGGACTTCAAGAAATTATCATTTGTTAGATGAAACAATCATTTACAAGTCAATTTCATGTCTTTCAGGAATTAATTTAGTTTACTTTAGTTTCCCTAGATCAACCTAGAAATTATACGTTCTAGTGTTATCATTTGTTGGAAAAGGGAATTACATTTTGCATTTTTTATAATATAAAATATGGAAATGCAGTTTAGCTACTTAAGTTTTTTCTTAGCCTGATAATCTTTTAACTTCCAGGGAGTTGAATCCTGATCGATGAAATAGGAAAAGAAGAAAAATGTAAATAGAGGTCACGCCGTTTTAGAAAGAAGAAACAAAATATATTAATGACCACAGTTGACCAAAAACAGATCAACCGAACTGGAACATACAACGGGTACAATAGAAAAGCACTCGGGAAAAAAAAGAAGCCTTAGACCAAAACAAACACAAAATGTCGGCTATAAAAAAAAGGCAAATACTCAAAGCAAGTACAAAAAAAAGGAGAGGGAATACTTTGTAAGGATAATAAACCAAAAAGACCATCCACTTGAGGAACCAGAATCTTCAAGTGTTCGTGTTCCTAGATGCCTTGGAGGAGCAAACAACAATGTCATTAGTCACAATGGCAGTACCAATGCAGAGTCTGGGAATGATTATTGGGGAGGGTCCAGAGCTGAAGGAGTCAGGCTGGACAATCCTAGGAGGTAGCCAATGTTGGATAGAACCCCCTCTAACATTTGAGGCCAAAGAACTGCTTCCAATGGGGGAAAAGCTGGCAATGTCAGCTTACTACAAGGATCTACACCTTGAAACAGAGGTGAGAGAAAACTCTGGATGGCAGATGATATAGAACCACAACTACTATTGTTGTTTTCTACATGTCTAGTGTTTTTTCAAATTACAATTTTGTTTCATCTGTGTTGTACCTGGAATCTAGTTATTTCTTTATATTTCATGAGATTGCTAGTATAGAAACCCGTTGTTTATTTAATTATTTCAGCATTCCTTTAAGATCAGTTTGTATATGGTGGGTTTGAACTTTGTAGATCAGTTATTTGTCTGATGGGTGTTGCAATCAACAGCTCCTTTCAATGAGTCCAAAATTTGTTGAGGGATGATTCATGGCTGTGTAAATATTGCAGTAATTGCCTTTTCCTGTTTGTAAGTCAACATTCAATGTATTGATGTCACATTTATGTTGATAGACTCTTTTTTTCACGTTGTTTAGACTTTTAATCAGAACCTGCTCATTAGCTATAAGTTTGAAAATATATTCTTAGTTGTCTGGGAGAGGCTTTTATAGTCTATCCTGAGACTATAAATCTGTTATGGAGTTTGGGGTTCTGAACTAATGGAATGTAAATGTTAAGAAGCTTTTGAAATTGTTGTTCTCAGTGTGCTTGTATCCTATGAACTTATTTGCATGAGAGCTTGAATCTCGTTGTATGCATTGATCAGTTTTCATTCTGTGCAATTGCAGAGCGTGCTGGTGCTGAGGTGGTAGAATGTGCCTGTGTCATTGGATTACCTGAGTTGAAGGTTGGTTTGCCAAACTTCTGTTGGTTCTCATAATTTTTTTTGTTAAGGATAACTGGAAACATCACCAGGCCTAGACCAGTTCTAGAGATGAACAGGCCCTAGTCATGCACATGTTATGGTACACACATGTCTGCCAAGTTGTGGGTTCCTTTGTTCCAATGTGGGAATTTGAACTTGAGTTACCCTTTTTATAAGTGCACCACTTTAGCATTGAAACACAACGGCTGGGACCTCATTAATCTTTTCTAGAATTTGGTTGATGAAATATTATGTTGATATCATTGCAGTTTTGTACATATGACCAAAGAGAGTTCCACTGTTTTTGCATTTTGTTATTTCAGTCTTGTATATCTAGCATTTTCATGGAATGCATTTTGAGTATCATGCTAATTTTTTATTTATTTCATCTTTATCTTCAACTCCTGAAAACAGTCTGAAGTGAATTAGTCTATCAGATCCCTAAAAGTAGCAAAACAAGGTTACAAAATTGAGCTAAATGCTTGCTAATGTTACAAATAAATTGTATTGTAATATATTGAATTCTTGAAAAAAACAACTAAGTAGGTCTAGAGCTTAGCCACATTTATGTAATATAGTTTGATTTGCAGCTTTACACGCAAATAGTATATTGCTTACTCCATGTTTGATTCGTGTTCTTATCCCACTTTTTGAAAGTACTATATGTTTTACCCGTAAGGTATAACACTATTTGCACTTGCAAATAGTCTTTGATGCTTGAAGATAGTCTTACTCAGTATTAGTTATTGGTGCTTTGTGTTCTTTACAAATTCACTTATTAATTTGTTAGTAAACAGATTTTCTATTTTGGTTTATCGTCGTATCGATTGTTTTTTAGTTAACGGGGTTTGTATGTAAGGCCGAACTAACTCGCATGCAAAAGGTAAAATCTATGATATTCAATTGAACAAGTGGTAGCAAGCAAAGAACCTTGAGAGGAGGTTGAGCCATAACCAATCATGCCGAGCGAGCCTGAGTCATAGGTTTTGCTGAATTTCAGCCACGAGGTTCGAAATTCGGTGAACTTAAAAATGCCCTAAAAAAATCATTCTAATTCGCCCAAAAAATTTGTACGAAATAAGGTTTTTGATTATTGTGATTGACATATATTAAAAGAAATGACACTCTTTGATGCGCCTGTGTTTGTTTGATCACCAACAGTCGTTGACATATTAAAATGGATTTGTCTGAGTGCCAGGAGCATTAATGCTAGCTCAAACGACTTCTCCAAGCGACTTGGATTCCATTATTTCTTTTTTCTTTAAGATTGGTCGACTTCCACTTGCAATGCACATGAATCTATGGTAAATAAAATTTAACTATTTTTCCGAAGTATGGTTTATACATATCTAATTCATCAAATGTATTCTTTTTTTTGGCCCTGAATCAAACCTATACATTTACTTTTATTTAAATTTTATATTATTTTCTTTGTCTTTAATAATGTCAATTTGTTTTTTATTTTATTTTTTATTTTGTTTTGTATTCATTTTATTATTTTAAAATATTTAAACTTACCAGTTTGTTAATAAATTAAAAATCATTAAACAAAAGTTGAAGGTTTGGAATAAAGAACATTTTGGGAACATATTTGAGAATAAAGGAGTACTGGAGGGGAAATTAGAAACTCTTAATGAGGAAGTTTTAACAAGAGGGATGGATAATTCATTATATGAGAAGGAGAAGAGCCTTGTGAAGAAATATGAAGATGTTCTAGCTAAGGAAGAGATTTTTTGGAGACAAAAATCTAGAGAGACCTGTTTAGCAACAAGAGACATGAACACTAAATTCTTCCACAACAGCACTAAGTAGAGGAGGATTATAAATAGAATAACATCTATCAAGGATAAGGAGGGCCGATTGATCGAGGATCTCGAGGGGATAGCAAAAGAAGCTATCCAATTCTTTGAGGAAATTTTCCACACAAGCAAAACACCAAAATTTAGAAGTTCAGGAGAGCATTATCAAAGATATCTCTAAAATAATTACTGAGCACCAGAATAAAACCCTGTTAGAGAAATTTACCTTGGAAGAAGTTGGGATCAACATGTTTCTTTCAAAAATGTTGGTATTTCATAGGGGGGAAGTAATGGCAGCCCTAAATGGGGTAAGGAACTCAGGCAAATTCCTTAAGGAAGTTAATAATACCTTCATTGCCTTGATTCCTAACATAAATAAACCTGAAACCTTTAGTGATTTTAGACCTATAGCGCTGTGTAATACCTTGTACAAATTATTTTCCAAAGCAATGGCTAGTAGACTCCAAAAGCTTCTTCCTAATTTAATCAGTGACGAACAAACAGGGTTTGTTCCGGGGAGATCAATTTATGATGAGCCAATCCACTTAATCATAAGCCTTCTTGATGTCTAGTTTACTTAACATGCTCGGATCCTGGTTCTTTTGAACTGAATGTATAGCTTATTGTGCTATAATCATCATGCCTTTGGCTTTGCTAAGCAATGGGTGGATTTGATCTATGAATGTATCTCTACTCCCAAACTTTCTATCTTGGTTAATGTATCACCTAAAGGTTTCTTTGAGATCAAATGGGGAGTAAGACAAGGGGATCCAATCTCCCCTTTCCTCTTCATTATTATGGCAGAAGCATTAGGAAGATCAATTAATAAAGCAAGATCTGAAGAAAGGGTTAAAGTTATTAGAATAACAAGGGACATAGATCCGACCACTCATCGACAATTTGTGGATGATACGATGCTCTATGGACAAAGCACTAAGGAGGAGGCCAGAGCATATAAAAGGATCCTAGACCTATATGCTATGGCATCTGGGCAGGAGATTAACCCGAAAAAATCAGAGATCTTTTTTAATACTCACCCAGATCTGGAATAGGAAATCTGTAGTATTCTAAATTTCAAGAAAGGGTTCCTACTATGCAAATATCTAGGGCTTTCACTGGAATCTGGCACAAGGTCGTCAAAATTATGGGAGCAAACTATAGATAAGATCAAATCCAAAATGGAATCTTTGAAGGGGAAATGGCTCACAACAGTTGGAAGGGCTACTATGGTCCAAGTAGTCATGACAGCACAAACTATTTATCAGCTAGCCTGTATAGATGTCCTAGTCAAACAAAGGGAGGAACTTAATAAATTGCTGATGACCTTCTTTTGGCAAGGAACAAGGGACAAAAAAAAGATCTCCCTATTGGCATGGGATAAGGTTTGTAGACCAAAGGAGGAAGGGGGAGCAGGGATAAAAGATATCAAGCTCCAAGGGAAAGCTTTAGGGGCCAAACTAGTATGGCGTATGTATAGAAATCCACACCTAAAGTGGGTCAAAATTTTAACTCATAAATATTTAAGTAACTCACATCTTATAAATATTTTTAGGGAAAATTTTCTCCCAAGGGGTTCTAGAATTTGGAACTTCATGCCAGACTATAGATTCATTATCCAGGAGAAGTTGACTTGGAACCTAGGGAGTGGTGAAGAGGCTCTTTTTTGGCATGACTCATGGGGAGGATATAAAGCTCTAGAATCAGTAGGTAATTTAGAACAGTCCAGAAGTATCTTGGAATCCAGATGGGGTAAAAGAGTCAAAGATTACGTCTCCTTCGATGAGAAAGGGCTGGGATGGAAATGGAAGGATAGGAAGCACTTGAATCTTCCTCTCTCAGAAGAAGAAACTCTAAGTTCCATTTTGGAAGCAAGGAAAACTACCTTGAATTTAGGCTCGGATATGTTGGTATGGGATAGTAGTAAGAATGGGGAATATTTGGTTAAGGAAGGATACAGGTTTCTTTGATCCATGCTTTTAAGCTCCAAGGAAAATCCCCCAACAACACTGTTTGGAACAAAGAGTGCCTCCCTAAAGCAAGGTTCTTTACATGGTTGGTATGGCATAGGAAGATTCTGGCATAGGAAGATTCTGACGTCAGAGAGATTATGAAAGAGAGAATTTCAGGGCCCAAGCAGGTGTCCTCTCTGTGAAAAGGATGAGGAAACAATAGACCACATTCTCTTGAGCTGCTCTTTCTCTTTCCAAGTCTGGACATGGTTATGTTCACAACTTGGATGGGCATCTGCCCTCCCAAGGTCTATCTCAGATCTGCTTCAGTCTTGGACATTCCTTAAAAGAGATAGCATTTATGGCTCATTATGGATTTCTGCTCCCTCGATTATTTTGTGGGAACTGTGGAAGGAAAAGAATAGGAGAATTTTCCATGAGAAGAAATTGGATTTAGTAAAACTCTTGAACAAGATAGAAGTCTCAATCATCGAGCTTACCAATAATAGGATATTAAACAAAAATAAAAAGGATATGGTAATGTCCCATTGGGATGAGAAGATGAGGGGAAGATGGATTGTTCTCAAAATCCCTCCCTATATTGGTTCAGGGGGAGCTTTTACTTCAAACAAACGAGCAAATTAAAAATGGTAGTCGCCTAAGCAAGGATGGTTCAAACTCAACTTTGATGGGGCATCAGGAGGAAATCTAGGCAATGCAGGCATTGGATGTTGTATCCATAAGGCCCCGTTTGTTTGGGGAATTGGAATTTGACTCAAAACCTTATTATCACAAAATCAGGTTTTGAAATCCCGGTTTTGCATCTTGGGGAATTGGAATTTGACTCAAAACCTTATTATAT
>MU226293.1:1521561-1540784 GCA_018584345.1 Thuja plicata
ACCTGGTTTTACTTGACAAATCCAGAATTGCAATTTAGAGAAACAAACAACGGATTTGCAAAAACGAGAAGTGTCACTCCCAAAACCGGGAAGTGTCACTCCCAATTCCGTGAAACAAACGGGGCCTAACTTAGAGGGCAAGGAAGTTGCTAGGTTGGCAAAATATATGGGTAAGGAAACTAATAACTGGGTAGAACTAATGGCCTTAGTAGAAGGCCTCCTCTTATGTAGAAGCTTGGGTGTCAAGAAATTGGAGATTGAAGGGGACTCAACAATTATTATCAATGCCCTTAGGAAGGGATCTGTCCTTAATTGGAGTCTTGACTCGATTTTATCAAGAGCTCTGGCTCTGTGCCAGTATTTTGATAATTTAACTTTCAATCACATATAGAGGGAAGGTAATCGGAGAGCAGATGAATTAGCTAATCAAGCAATTGAGGAAGGTCTGCAAGGATAAAAATTTGAAGTGTGTAGCTCATAGTAAAATTATTTTAAGACTACACAATGTAAAATTGGAAAAGTAATAGTATTGGAAAAAATGGACAAATAGGTAAAGATAGTTTCAGAGGTAAACCTTGGAGGATAAAAAAAAAGATTGAGTAAAACAAATAAAATTAACAATACATTGAGAGGTAGGAGGAAACAAGGAAGGGATCTTTAAAAAGAGAATAAGATAATATTTTTCACCTTTATAGATATAATAACATATAGTGTAGTTTAGATAATAAATAACTACCTATTCATTAACAGCAAATAAAGTGCCATGACGAAAGCAATAATGGGGAGAAAAGATAACCTTTTAAAACAGATATGATAGTAAGAGAATAAAAATGAGGAATCTTTGAGACATTTAAATTTGGTGCATTTATCTTCCCTATTTTTGTCATGTATGTCTGAGCATTTGAGTTCTGGAAGTATAGTAGCTCAGTATGGTGATGAATTCAATTGGAATATGTTTGTAATATTTTCATACATACATTCCAGTTAATGGAGGTGATCCGAAAGTGCGATCTAGAGTGTATGAAGTAAGTTACCCATATAGTGAGCTTGATATGGCAATTTGTTATGATCTGCATTCCTTCATAGTTGTGAGCAGTGTTGCAGTTTGGAAGGAGAGTATGTCTACACATGTTGCATCATATTCTAGAGTTTTCGGAGTTTATATTTTATGGACACGAAGTTAGAAGTGACAAAATGGTAAGTGTTCATGTTGGTTGACCAAGAAGTTGTTCTGGATTGATGCGCCAAAGGGTTGAAACATGTGCTCACCGGAGATAGCGTGTGGATGATCGTTGAGATCAAATAAGGCTACATTGGGAAATGCATATCATGTTCTCTCTTATGGAGTAGTGTGTGGGCTATTGGATCTGGCTTACTACATGTTTGATTAAGGGTTGTGTTTGTGGCAGACTTACAGTTGCAATAATCTATATATTAGGCGAACATATGATTGTATTTGTAATTATAGTGCATATATATAAGGATCTAGGATCTGCCCTAAGATGTTGGAAAGCTATGAAATATGTGAGTGAATGGAACGATTGATGTTTAATTGGATCTATGTAATGTGAGTTGCATTCCAATCATTGTGTGGTTCTATAAGAAGATTATGTGTATTGCAAGAGGAGGTTATGAGGATTGTTTAGAGCGAGTTGATGGGATAAATCAGACTTATGTTCTCTCAAAAGTTGTGGCATTGTGGATCGTCTCTTTTTGGGACTTCTGGGATTTAATAAAGGATTAGAATCAAAATACACTATAGGTGAGAAGTATTGCATGTTAGATCCATGTTACTAACATATAGGCCCCATGTTCACATCTTTAAATGCAAATTGAACCTACATCAAATCTAAGTAATAGAATAAATTCTGAATGTTAGTGTTCTATTGAAAGCAATTTATACATCTATATTCTTGATATAATATATCTGCATTTATATTACTGTATATATAATGGTCTTTAAATATTCTTGAATCTGAATATTATATTGTTTCTGTTATGCAGAATACTTCACCAATGTCTTTACCACTTATCAATTTCTGTGTTGAGCACTGATTAGTATTCAGTGGGAACGGTATATATACCATGGCCACAAGAGTGAATAGTCATGTCTATGATAGATGTGACTCCTCAAGGAGTCACGCCTATCATAGGCGTGACTTTTAGTCATCAACCGACGTGAGATTTCCCAGACCCGATAACACATAATCAGGGTCTCTTCAATATAATCGATAGTCATATTTATTCGATCAGAATAATATAATAATGATAATCTTTATTATTATTATTATTATATTATAATAATGATAATCTTTTATTATTATTATATTACAATAATATAAATATCAATGTATATGTATAATAATAATAATAGATAATAATGATATCAATATAATAATAATATCTATTATCATTATTATCTATATATTGATATATCATAATTTTACCTGTTCTCGTAAAATCAATATTTTATCTGATTGAAGCTACAAATGTCAACTACATCAAGGACTGGTCACAAGCATAGTTGCACTTGTTGGGACAACAAAGATGGAACCCTAGGCATAGTGATTTTGACAATTTGTGATATAGGGTTACAATATTGTTGAGAGGTTTGGCACAAACCTAGATTTTTCAAAAAAATAGATGCCCTTTTCTAAAGAGAGATACCGACACATTTAGAAGCAATGATTTTTCCATTGGTTCGATTGTATTGACAAATTGTACACTCACTGAAAATATTGTAAGCATGGTTACAATTTTAACAGCACATGTCTTATACCAAAAGTGCTCATTGGTTCATGTGACGAGGCTTTGCTACTTTTGTAATGAAAAGTGTGTGGCATTGTGTTTAAATGGTTGAAAAGGTTAAGAAGCAATTTGGAAGTGGATGAAAGTCTCATGGCAAAAGCTACCAGACTATGCAGCTCGTTTGAAATAACAATGGGTGCTTCACTTGAAGAAATGATTCATCTGGGACCCTTGTATTTACTATTGAACTTTTGGCAAAACTGGCAACCAGGGCAAAAAAATAAGGTAGTTTAGTTTTTCTTGTTTAATAGAAGGATAATATATGTCACTAGGTATAAATGGGCTCCTAGGCATTTAAAGTGATAATGTTTTGTTTGGGAGAGATCTTGGCAGCCAAGAAAGACATCACTTTGGCTAGCTTCACCCTGAAAATGCTTCTGTTTCTGAGTTCCCGTCTAAATAATTATGTGCGGTGATTATGTTGTTGGTTTTAGAGCTAAAATAACTTGGTTATGTTCTGTTGTTGGAATTATTGTTTCATATTTGAATCCCACTACTGTTATTGCTTAATCTATTTCTGTTATGACTGAAATATGTCTCTGCTATCATGATTCTATTAAAAGAGAAATTAGATTTTATATGTGTCATTATTTCACTGATGCAAGTAATCAGACCATACCAATTTTATTTTTTCTAGAACCAGTTTCAGATATTGCATTGTGGAATTTTATCATATTTCTTTTTCGGTTTTCCAGATTTCTGAGTGGGTTGATAGCAAACTTTCAACTGATTATAAATATAATACCTCATATATCATATTCATAATTTGCAAAAAATGAGCAAAGAGGCTAATAGGTTGAAATTAGGGTTGTTGGAGCTTTTTTAGGGTGCAAAATGGTTTTTAAGGCATGTGGGGCCCATTTTTTGGTACTCGCAGCTGCAGTGTGCCCGGGTTTGGTTGGGTCGCTCCGGCTTCCCTGTGGTCCGGCTCCAAAACCAGACCGAAACCCGGCCTCAAACAAGGGAACTGGATAACTTAGCCTCAAAGGAAAGGAAAATCAAATGGATCCTACTAATTAAGGAAGGAACCAAATTAATTTTAAATTATCTTAATTCTAATAAAAATAAATAGAATAATCAATTGGCTGTTGGTCTATTGATGAGAATGCTTGGCTTACAAAGTCTGTTAGTGATCAATTCTTACCAAGTGCAAAGGCATAATGTCACAAGGTTTGACGCTGGGTTTGAATCCCAGGAGAGTTTGGTGGAATGGATATCCCTCAGCCATTGGCATTAAGCCAGTGAATTGTGCTTCTAATGCCAAAATGCTGCACAATGTATTGGGATATTTATCCTCCCCAAAAAATAATACATGAGAAGAGGTTATGAAAGCATATCTTTTAGAAATCTTCTCATGAAAGTTTTAACATTTTCCAAGAAAACTATTATTAACAGGCATGCTTAGCAAGTAAATAAACAATTTCAGACAACAAGGGCCACTAAACCACCACTGGGTGGAGGTGGCATATGTTCATTAAGTTTGTCATCTTAGCTGCTTCTGGTGGAATTTTCCATAGCCAGAGGACTTTTAACTATCCAAAATTTCAATATTTGGATTATAGTTTTCATTTTTTTGTATGCCAAGTAGAAAAATTGCAAGAGGCCAACCTAGGAAACTTATTCTGAGAGAGCACTCCCTATCAAATGGGTCTTGTGTGACCAATGCCTGTAGCACCTGTTGGTGCTCAAATCAACAGATTGGATTTCCTATGGATTTTTCAATCCAATGCTGGGAAACCCAAGTGATTTGGCCAACTAACAAGTTCAACCAAAACAAGGTTGGAACTTTTGCAATTCTAGCTTTGCAGGACCAAGAGTGGTAGACCTATACCTTAACTTATCTCTCAAGCTTAAGGATTTTTATAGCAGATATGGCAGCATCTCAAACCTCCCTTTCAAGTGTGGCCAACATATACTTGAAAGAAATCCAATTGTGATAAATCACAACAAACACTCTAAGGTTGAAAAACTTTGAGTAATTGAAAGAATGTTTAGTAAATATATATGTAAAATGAAATGAACAGATGGATGGAATGTCACAAAACTTAAACAATGAATTGAATAACCATAATCCAATATGTATATAGACCAGTGTCTTATTCTATCATGGGCAATAGAGTCAAAATCATCCCAACCCTATGTACAACCTTAGAGACAGTTTACAAGAAACAAATCACTTCAAAGGTGTTATGAAATGAGCATATAAATTTAGATAAATTCATAGTTATCTCAATTGAATATCACTTTTCAAATGATAGATCGATTGATTGTGGCCACAATCAATCCAATTTAACCATGCAAGATGAAAAAACCAATTGGTAATAGAAACTATGAACTTACTCAGGAATATGCAACATCAAACTATCACTTTGAAGAAAATCTATAGATTTTATCCAAGGGACTAATTGAAAACGAAGTTGAATCTATTCCCATAGATGAAAGGAAAAAACACTTATCTTCATTGATTTTGAAAAAATGATACATCTAGGTTCATGTTATAGTTGTTGATCCAAATCTATCCAATCTATCAAAATTGTATTATTGTTGTTGTTTTTTATTTACATTTTACACCACATATATATGTGGATGAATGGTTTTCACACCCCTTTAGGGTGAAGAGACACCACCCTATGTTAAAATTTAAAAACTTCTTTTGAGAAAACTAATCAACAAACTAATTAATAACTACCTATCTTTCGGATTTGGCTATGGCCGAAAATCCAAAACAGATTGTACGAACATAAGACTTTTACTGGAGATAGGAAATTTGATTGCCCGAATTGGGTTTGTTTTAGATTTTCAATGTTTGATCGTTTTCATTCTCTGTCGACATCATCTTTACAGAAGGTCGAAATTCCAGCATCTCTGAAACCTTCACTTACAAAATTTTGATTGTTCCTGTCACATAGCTTCCTTCCTTAATCCCTCAACTTTTAATTGAAAAGTAATATAATTTTGTATCCCATTTCATGTACTCCATATCATCAATTATTGGGTATGGAGTTTAGGATGCCATTTTTTAGAGTTTTATCACTTTATAGGACTCCAAATTTTGCCAAAAATTTAGAGCTCCAACAGGCCCTTTTTTGCGGACGTATGCTCCCTGTGAGCATAGCGAGATCCCAATTATTTTTGGAGAAGCAGACCATTAGCGTCTTATCCTCGTCACAAAATATTTGTTTGAATTTAATTTGGTGGTCCTTGGCCCCCAAAATGAATATTATTCTTTTCCTCTGTTGAAGACCTGATTCTGATCATGCAGTAATATGAACTTTCTGAAAACATTTACTTCTCTTCTTACATCCTTTTCTATTGTTTCCTTATATAATGGATTTGAAAAAATTCTGAGATCATTCTGACATGTGTCCTCTTCTGTATGCTGATCATAATACATACTCTTACTAGATGGATCATCTTTTTGAGTGTCTTCATGTATTTCATTAACCAGGCCAATATCTGTATAATCTTCAAGACTTTCCTTCAACATATTCTCATCATTATGCTTGGCTGATTTAATCTCATTTTCAAAAATCTGATGCAACTCTCGCTCATAGGATGAACTGAACGATATCTCACCTTCTGAATGCATATTTTGGGTTTCATCAAAATCATTATTAGGCCTGCTACCTTCATCATGATGTTGGTGGACTTGATTGCATATAAAATCCTCTTCAAACAATTGGTTTAAGAACATGGATATTTCAGGCATACCCTCCTGAGAGTCCTCATCTGAAACTTCTTTCTGTTTATTTGCTGTTTGTTCTATTTCATCTTTGTCATCTGATTCTTGGAAATTATTATCTTCTTGATCTGGTACCTCTTGAATATATTTGAATATATACTGATCCATTAACTTGTTTAGTGTGGTGGATTGAGAAAAAAATTTCACCATCTCTCTAAACATGTTTTTGATATTCAATATCTAATAGATCTGAAATTTCCTCAGTACTGAGAAGGTTTTCTTCCTCATCATCATGGTTATTGATACTTGTCTCCATACAAATATCATCATGTACAGATTCCTCTTCAACCTGATCCAAATTCTCTTCCTCCGTGACATCATTCTTTTCATGTACATGAAGCCTTTTAGTTTGATCACAGATTTCAATTGCATTAAAATTTGGAGTACTTGTAAAATTTTCCCTATATTCACCCCTTTCTACCCTCAACTCTTCACATATTTGATCAAGAAAAAACTATCAGTTGAGAATCATGGTAGATTCCCAACTCACGAAGTTTATCCATTAATTCCCTTCCAAGAGGCCTAATATCTGAAGGTATTTCGCGATAAATCTTTATCATTCTCATGAACACATGTATTGCAGATTCTCCCTCATATCTTTCCAAATTGAAGAATGTATCCAAAGGGGACATGTAAGATTCTTCTTCCATAATGTAATTTTTATTTTCTTCCTGTTCATAATGCATATTATCTTCTTCACTACTAGCATCATGAAACATATCAAGAAACCATTGCTCAAACTGCCTCCATGATGAGATGGATTGTGTAGGTAATGATTCATATTCTTTTTGTGCATAGTCCCTTAAAGTCCTGACAAATAACTTCATCACCTGATCTTCTGCACAAATCTCATAATCTTCTATAAATATGTAAAATGCATCCAAGTGTTGCAGTGTCGATTCATCCCATTCTCCATGGAACTTTGGTAGAAGTTGTGAAAGTTTTGGGGATAACTTATTTGGGATGCATTGAAATCTCCTAAGATCCAATGGCCTGATGCCATCTGGAATAAATGGTCTTCTTTGAAACGGCTGAGACATCCTGAAACAAAATTGTCCACCTTTTCAAAAAGGAGAACTACCATATTTTTCTGAGTCTTCTCCCTCAGTAGAGTCACTGACTTAAAAGTTTTACTGAATAGAGTCACCACCTCTTTCCAAGAAAATGTTGTTTGCTGGTCTTCTCGATTCGTCCTTCTAGTAGAGTGCACTTTAAACAAACTCGTACAATTGTTCTCTGGTCTGCGAAATCTGAAACTCTGGGTAACTTCACAATACTTATTGTTATTGTGAGCAACTCTCCCCAGTAGAGTCACCAATCTGTTGGTGCTCAAATCAACAGATTGGATTTCCTATGGATTTTCCAATCCAATGCTGGGAAACCCAAGTGATTTGGCCAACTAACAAGTTCAACCAAAACAAGGTTGGAAATTCTAGCTTTGCAGGACCAAGGCAAAATTGCAAGAGGCCAACCTAGGAAACTTATTCTGAGAGAGCACTGCCTATCAAATGGGTCTTGTGTGACCAATGTCTGTAGCACCTGTTGGTGCTCAAATCAACAAATTGGATTTCCTATGGATTTTTCAATCCAATGCTGGGAAACCCAAGTGATTTGGCCAACTAACAAGTTCAACCAAAACAAGGTTGGAACTTCTACAATTCTGGCTCTGCAGGACCAAGACTGGTAGACCTATACCTTAACTTATCTCTCAAGCTTAAGGCTTTTTATAGCAGATATGGTAGCATCTCAAACCTCTCTTTCAAGTGTGGCCAACATATACTTAAAAGAAATCCAATTGTGATAAATCACAACAAACACTGTAAGGTTGAAAAACTTTGAGTAATTGAAACAATGTTTAGTAGATATATATGTAAATTGAAATGAACAGATGGATAGAATGTCACAAAACTTAAACAACAAACTGAATAACCATAATCCAATATGTATATAGACCAGTGTCTTATTCTATTATGGGCAATAGAGTCAAAATCATCCCAACCCTATGTACAACCTTAGAGATTTTACAAGAAACAAATCACTTCAAAGGTGTTATGAAATGAGCATATAAATTTAGATAAATTCATAGTTATCTCAATTGAATATCACTTTTCAAATGACAGATCGATTGATTGTGGCCACAATCAATCCAATTTAACCATGCAAGATGAAAAAGCCAATTGGCAATAGAAACTATGAACTTACTCAGGAATATGCAACATCAAACTATCACTTTGAAGAAAATCTATAGATTTTATCCAAGGGACTAATTGAAAACGAAGTCGAATCTATTCCCACAGATGAAAGAAAAAAACACTTATCTTTATTGATTTTGAAAAAATGATACATCCAGGTTCATGTTATAGTTGTTGATCCAAATCTATCCAATCTATCAAAATTGTATTATTGTTGTTGTTTTTTCGTTTACATTTTACACCACATATATATGTGGATGAATGGTTTTCACACACCCCTTTAGGGTGAAGAGACACCACCCTATGTTAAAATTTAAAAACTTCTTTTGAGAAAACTAATCAACAAACTAATTAATAACTACTTATCTTTCGGATTTGGCTTTGGCCGAAAATCCAAAACAGATTGTACGAACATAAGATTTTTACTGGAGATAGGAAATTTGATTGCCCGAGCTAGGTCTGTTTTAGATTTTTAATGTTTGATCGTTTTCATTCTTTGTCAACATCATCTTTATAGAAGGTCGAAATTCCAGCATCTCTGAAACCTTCGCTTACAGAATTTTGATTGTTCCTGACACAGAGCTTCCTTCCTTAATCCCTCAACTTTTAATTGAAAAGTAATATAATTTTGTATCCCATTTCATTTACTCCATCATATCATCAATTATTGGGCATGGAGTTTAGATGCCATTTTTTAGAGTTTTATCACTTTATAGGACTCCAAATTTTGCCAAAAATTTAGAGCTCCAACAGCACCATCACCTTCATCGTCACTATGTTGAGGAGAAATCCACCTTGAACATGACAAGAAACCTTGTCTGCTAGAATAATGTTTTCCTCTCTCCTAGTTGACATGCCTTAAAAGATGAGACTGGCTAACATCACATACAATATTTACCTAATGGTCAAGGAGAATGTATAATTGCTAAACTTCCAGCCTCAATTTCTTGGTCTGCACTTGAGTCTTTAGCACGACATTTAGAATCACCAGTGTTTTTTTAACCATTGAAAAATGGCAATTAATAGTAACATGCTAAAAAATAGAATTGTTTCTTCTTTCCACAGCTGAAAAGAAGTCACTCTGTGAAAATCCTTGGTGCTCTAGATGTGGCTCAAAGGAAATCCCAAACCAGATGTTGAAGCCTGAGATAGGCAGCCTCAGAAGGAGCCAGCAAGATAGTATACAAGTGGCAGCCAAAATCTTTAGAACCAACCTGGAACTTACCTGCCAGGATAGGGTTTAGGATTCCAGAAAGCAATTGGTTTTTTCAACTCTCTGGACCACTGGTAATATATATTTGAAAATGAGGACGAAACTATTTTGTGCATGTGGCTCCATTGCTTTGAATCTGGTTCTTTGGCCACGGGAAGCACATCATTCAATTCTCTGGACCCTTAAAGATTCACTTGTGCGGTCAGTGGAATTCTATGTTATCTGATTAATTTAAACTTCAAGACCCACTTGCGTAATTAGTTGGATTCCATGTTATTTGAGTGATTTAAACTGGGTTTGTGGCCGGGCAATATAGTTTAGACGAAAGTACCTCAAATATATTGCATAATTTTCTGGGAATGTTATGGATATACAGAAATATTACTGGCTGTTAAATGCAGGAAAGGAAACATTGCCTTACAGGAGAAATGTATCTCTTTCAACTATGGACTCAAATTACATTAAAGAAAAAATAGTGTATATGCTCTTTTTAGCAGGCAATGTTGCTGGCCTAAAGAAAATTTTCTGCTGAGTCCCTTTATCCGTTTTTTGGGGATCCTGCTGCACTGACATTAGTACCCATGGTTTTGTTAACATATATGACACTTGAACCTAAAATTCAATATTTAACATCTATGCTAATTTTTTAAATATGTGAAACATATGACTTGAAGGTCCATGAAATTTCGTTCTCTGAACTAGTAACAATAAAGTTGTTGGGACATCATTGTTCTTAATATTCCTCTTCCATTTTACTGTCTCTATGTGTGAAATCTTTATGTTCTTAATTCTTGTATGTTTATCAAGTTTGCTTGTTTAAAGGAGCGCAAATATTCCTTCATTCATTTGTCTCGTGTACTATTTTCTAATGTGAATTTTATTTCTGCAGAGTCGGGAAAGGTTGGAGGGAAAACCATTATATATTCTTGTTGAATCTCGTTAATCACAGTTCTGCATCAATGTGAAGTTTGTTGAAAACTTACATTTTCAAAATATTTTTTCCACTCCATGAGTTGTGGTGAGCAATACCTTAGTCAGTCTGTTGTATATTAAAACAAACCAATGCATCAAGTAGCATTTTGTAGAGATAGATGTGGGTTCTTAACAGCAGAGATTTTTCATGGGATATACGATTTTGTTAATTTGTTTTTCATCAAAGATTTTTCTTAGTAATCATGGGTTACAAAATTTTAGTTGTTTCAAGAAGATATTTTCACTTTTCCAGAAGCTGTTGCAAGTTTGACATTTGATTTCAAACCCTTATATATGGTCGTGAATGTGAATGGCTTTGACCTTATCTACAAGTCTTACTGGGAGAATGAAACATATAAAACATACTGAAAACAGTTAATGAAATCACTAAACACAGTTATAGAGAATGAAACATTTTAACATCATGTTCTATACATGTCTAAGATGTGGTCAGTAATTTAGTTGAACTACACGGAACCCAACATAATCAGTTTGCCTTCTGTTCACACTTGAAAATCTAATTGCGATGTTTCAATTTTTGTGCAGACAAGATAGCGTGTATCAAATTATTTTCTTTTTTTTCCTTTCCACTAGTCCTTTTTCGACTGCAAGTATTTTGAAGAATAGAAGAGTGATAGGGACATGAAATAATTGCCTGACTTTAAAACTTACACATTGTTTGCATTAATTGTTTTGAGTTAAAACTTCATGATTAAATTTATTTATTGGAATCAGATACCTATTGGGTTAAGATTCATGGAGTATTTTTCTGTTTGGTTTATGATATCCGTACAGTTAATAATTAATGTAGATCTAGTTGAGATATAAGTAGAAAACCTTTGCAGTTCCTTATGTGTCTGATATGAAACTTGCCAGAATTGTTTACATATAAAATGCCCTTATTGAGAGTACTCTGTTTTATCGTGGAAACTGAGTGGCATCAGAGTTTGTCCTTATTGTATGTTGAAATCTGGTCCAATATTTGAAAATGGGTACATCTAATTAATGATATCGGAATTCTATTATTTCTAGATTTTTAGATTTTTGAATCAATGTTTCGATCACATTCCATGATCCACCATTAGATACTAGAGAGCGAAGAGACAAAATGATAAGTTGCAAACTAGATACACAAAAAATAAGTGCGAGGAGATGTCACAAGGTCCAAAGTGGAAGAAAATTTTAGTCTTAATTTTAATTTCTTTTTAAACTAGATGCACAAAAAGAGGATATGGCACAAGGTCCAAAGTGGAAGAAAATTTTATTCTTAATTTTAATTTCTTTTAAACTTGTTTTTGTTAGCTGTTAGTTGTTGCTCTCTCCTTTTGTGTCTTTGTTATATTGCTTTTGATCTTTTAAGTTCTTGTTAGTTTTTTTAAGTTCATTTGTATTTATTTATTTTTAAGATTCTTGGCTCTTTTCTTTTCTCTTCCTTTCTGGCTCTAGATTAGTTTCTCTTCATTTGATTTTTTTAGTCTTTTATTTATATAGTGTCTTTTAACCCTTCATGGTTTCTCCCCTTTGTGTGCTCTATTGCTTTGTACCTTTTATTTTTATTTTTCTTTACAGCAAGTTTTTTTTGGTTTTCTTAGTCTTTTCAGTATTTTAAATTAGTTTTGTTAGTCCTATTTCTTTGCTTCTTTTGCCCTTTTTATTTTGTTTTTAGTTCGAGTTCAGTCAATAATTTATTAATTATTACAAGCCAATAAATTAGTGACTTATTATTAATAAATTAGTATTATGAATAAAAAGTGAAATTAGTATTTTGCCTTATTAAATTTTTTTTTTTTTTTTTCTCATTAATAAATTATTGTCTATGACATGTCAATAATTTATTAATAGTTTAATTTTTAATATTTTCAAACAAATTTTTAAGTTTAAATTTGTTGTCTTATATTCGTTTTAAAAAAAATAAAATATTAATTTCATTGTATTTAAGTTTTTTAATTGTCCTTTTAATTGTACATTTGAGTTGGTCTAGTGGTGGAGAATTTGGGCTCTTGAAAGATAGATCACAAGTTCAAATACTACAGGGGGTAGGGGATGTATGTCACATTTGTAGCACAATTAGGTAGCACAGTTAGTCCCATATTTCAGTCACCATATATAGATCCAAAAAGAAATGGCTAATATCATGGACTATAAAAGGGCATTTTATTTCCTTCCATTTCCTTTGATTTTAAGTTTTTTAATTGTTCTCAAATTTTCATCTTTTTCTTGTCTTAGCCTCTCTTCTTATTAATTTCTCCAGCCTCTGCCCTTTGTTCTTAGTATTTCTATCTTGCTTTTGTTTACTCTCTTGTTGAGTTATTTTTGGTATCTTGTATCTTGTGGGTTTAATTTCTATTTGTTTAAGCATTTTGTCAATTGTTTTTTTTCTTAGCTAAATTATCTCCCACTTAGATCTCGTGCCATCTCCCCTCTCTTTTCTTCTTCTTTTAAGTGTGGTCTAATTTATAACTTATCATTTTACGTCTCCTTACTCTCTAGTATCCTAATGATGGATAAGAGTGTGTGATCCGAAGTGTTTCAAAATGTATTACACGGTCTAATCTAGAAAAAAATCAAATGAGTACATCAATTAATATGTAGTTTTGACAATTTTGTATTGAACTTGTAGAGGCAACAATACTAAATTTTCATATCACAAAGCTTTACAAAGAACATTATTGAGCTATTTGGTTCTTGATGTTTGCAATTTGAGATTGTTGAAATTGGGTTTGTTGTCTATGGAATTGTAAAGTGTACTTTGGAAAGGAGGATAGATGCTTCTATTGATTTTAACTTTTTGCTTTCATTTGATCATGGTAGTAATATACCACTAGAATCAGAGGGGATGAGATCCGGGAATGTCAAGAAGCAACAAGGGAAGAAATCTATGTAACATATTTTTTGGTAAATTAATAACTGGGTTGGGCCAACACCCTTTATATTAAACCAAAAACGAGTATTACAATGTTCATATAACAAACTGCCCACATTCAAACTGTCTTCTATCTGTCGACGTTTACTTGCCAAAAATGTTGTGATCAGCTCCATATCTACAACCCTTATACCCTACTATATACCATTTCCTGTAGCAACTACCCATCCCTAATACTTTTAAACAAAAAATTATTTTCACAAAAAGACTCCAAAAAACCAGGCACACAGGACTTAGCTTGTCCTTTCTTTCTTTCCTCTGGGGCCAAGTAGCTCAGTGAACAGAGTACTCCCTAGGTCAATTGTCAGCTGCCTCCTTTAATAACTTCTTTGCATGCGTTGCATGGGCCTTCACTGGACAGTCTTTTTTGCACCTCCTATGAGTTGGGCCAGCGACAATATCCTCCACATCCCTGACATCATCCGCTTTCCAATCTTCAGCGCAATCTGATAGCATTTGCACCTCAGGGCCCTCATCCTCGTTGTGACTAGCATATTGTGTTCAGTAATTTAGTTGCAGCCAGCAATTCCAAAATTTATTTCCTATTTTGTATTCCAACTCTATATTAAAAAATCTAGATGAATGAGTTATCCTTATCACAATGAATTTGATTTGTATTTGTTTGCTCTTCCACTGCTACAATGACCTATTAAAATCCCATCCTCTTCGACAGATTTAAAGTTCAACCAATAGTGATATATTTTGCAAGATCTTAAGCCCATCACTATAGACTTCAGAACTTGAAACGAGGCACTTATATAGTAATAAGTTACTTTGGCTACATGTGAAAACCAATTCTTTACCCGTTTCGAGCAATTTATACAATGTGTATTGAGAATTACAAAATATGCATGCATCCAAATATGACATACATGTGTACAATGTGCACAATTGTTTGATAAACAACGATCATAAAATGGCTTTCAAACTCCCATATGTTTATTCGAAATGCATACAATTTCAGGAAAGATTCAATTAGATAAAAGGACATGCTATGACTTGTAAAAGAAAAAGATGACGTGCAGAAAATTGTGTGATAATGGCTACTCTGGTATAACAAATAGTCCATGAATGCAAACTACTAATGTTAGAGGGATTTAACAGTATAAAAAAGAGTTGCTGAGAGCTAATGTTGTAGCAGAAAGTTGGAATCATAGAAAACAAATAATAATAGACGAGGACACACTGAATTCAATATTAGAGCAATAATTTGTAGTTCTACGAACTATAACTATCAATACTTATTCGAATGAAAAAAACAATACTTGAACAACTGAAAAATGTTTAGGTTCTAGTTTTGCAATAAACAGTGCTTGCATATTACAAGCAACGATAAGAAAGATAAATAATCCCGAAAAAGTTTTTTCCCTCTCCATTTCTCCATTACCCCATCCAACAACCACTTGCACATGAAGGGCCTAGTAATTTGCCCTTGAAAACGTGCAACATTCTTCTGTTATCTCTATAAGATATTTTGTTGTCATTAGTTAAGTCAAAGTCATATGAGTCAAAGGAATCAATCAGTAAAAGGGAGAAAGCGAAATATTTAACTAGTCGGTAATGTACATTGAGTAAGTTAGTGAAGTCGGTAAAGCGCACAGATGAGCTAAAGACACTACACTAAGAGTCTACAGTTACCGAACACTGAGCGCATATGAAGTATACCAAGTTGACAGTTACCGAACACTAAAGATTAGTTAACTAAGCAAAGAGAAGCTACTCTACCGATTTATTTAATTAATCCTAGACGCGATAAAGACACATTTAATGAATTGACACAACATTAATTGTGATTATACAACGCACGAAGAACAATTTGTTACAAGATTAACGATCAAAATAATTCAAAGAGAAGATCTAAGGAGCAGATTAAGCGGTTAATGAAAGATTGTTATTTCCAAGAGAAACAACAAGTACCGAGGTAAAAGTGACACAGTCACCGAGCGTAAAAGAAGATCTAACAGTTATAAGTGATTTACAACAACCTAACACATAAGATTAAGAGGCATAAACTCTTGTATTTAAAGGGTGATTTACAGAGCAGAACAAAATGATGATATAGAGAGGAGGTTGATATTGTTAGTGAAAGTTAAAGGAGTTATTTGGAGAAAAAAGTGTAGAGCACAGAGCACCGAGAAGATATTTAGCTATAGCAGAGCAAATCCAAGCAGTGTTATAGTTTGAGATTGAGGTAACGCAATTTCAGAGCATAGAGTCTGATTAACATTTGTTTTTTTATGCAATGTAGTAGGCATTATTGAGTTTTTGATAGTATTGTATTGAGAGTTGTAAATCCCAATACTGGGTGGATCTTAACTGATCTTATAATTGTAAATCCTTTAACAGGGTACATCTCTAAGTCTAGAGATTGTAAAATCCTCTAATCAAGTAGACCTAACAAGTCTTTGTATACTCTTAACCGGATAAGCTATCAAAATGGCTAAACAATGTAAGCTCTAACCGAGCACCCTTTATACTGCAGTTAGTGAAGGTTGTGGGTGTCATCCCCACTGTAGTTTTGTCCTCTAACCAAGGATTTCTGCGTAAACAAAATTATGGAGTTATGAGTTCTATTGCTTGAATGTTTTGATGATATGTTTTATAAGTTTTACATTATTTTCATTTCAAGTTATTGAATTCGCTAAACAACAAGCAACAATATATGGTTATAGGTAGTTTTAGTTATAAACATTTTTTGTGGTACTGATTCACCCCTCCCCTCTCAGTCGCAACTTTCCATAGTCATTCCAACAATTGGTATCAGAGCTACTACTCTTGAGTTATAAGGTTTGACCACCTGAGAGTTAAAGATCTTAGTCATGGAAAGTTTTAGGAAATTCAAAAGAATTGATGGTCTTGAATCTGAGTTGGAGAGTGCAAGAGAGTAAATCGTTGATCTGAAAAAGAAAGTTGAGAAGTCTCTAAGGATTAGAAGGAAAATATATGATGAACTAAAGGTTACACAAGAACAAGTTGATACACTTGAGACAACATTTGAAGGGAGTGTTACTGATGAGTCAGAATCAATTATAAGAGAACTAATGGAAAAGAATGATACACTTACCGAGCAGTTGGACCTAATGAAGATGGATCTTGAAACCAACATGATCAGAATGACTGAATTGATTGAAGGAAAAAGGACTGCTGAAGACGAAAAGAAAATGACAGAAGATGATAAAAGACAAGTTGAAATCAGGCTATTAGAAAAAGATAATGAGATCATGAGAATGACACAAGTTCACTATGATACGACTGACCAACTTTTGAATGTAAATCAAGATAACACAAGAAAAGAATTTGAGAACCAAGCACTAAAAGCTGAAATTGAAAGAATGGATCAAAGACTGAGAGCTGAGAAAGTTGCAAATGAAATACTAAAAAGAAATGAAGAAGCACCGAAATCTCTGGATCAACAATTCAAGAATCAGAAGCAAAGGAATGACAAAACAAGAATTGGATTCAAAGAGAACAACACTACCAAGAAAGGAGAATCATCAAATGCACAGACAGATGAAAGTACTGGACCCCCACCGAAACAAATGAAGCCAAGTTGCAATTATTGTGGGAAGCCCGGACACAGTGCTAATGTCTGCAGAAGCAGGAAAGGTAAAGCACTGAGTACACCAAAATTAGATGGTTATTGTTTTAGATACAATAGGTATGGACATCAAGCTTTTGAATGCAAAACTAATCTTGGTAACAACACAAGAAACCTAAGTTCAATGGTTACTGCAAGAATTGTAATAAGTTTGGACACAAAGCTGAAGAGTGTAGAACAAAGAAAAGAAATGACAAATGGAAGCCTAACCGAGAGAATGCTAATACTTACTGAGCAGACACGTCTATACCTTGAGACTATAATACAAGAATTTCATGTTTATCATGTGGAAAGTATGGACACATTGCTTCAAATTGCATGTTGATGCACAGAAGAAATAATCGAAGAGCATGGAGGAACCCCGACATGAAACGTTTTCATTGTCATAACGTAGGATACCTAGCAACAAATTGTAGATATCGAGGTGATGCACCGATTGAAGACTAATCTACAGTGAAAGCCCCAACTACTATTGAAGAAATACGAGAACAAATGAACAAAACCCTAAGGAGAAAGACTCAAGATGAAGGAACATCCTCCAGAACCATAGACAACACCAACTCTACTGAGTTGGTTGCACCGAGATCCACCTAATTAGTGAGAGGTATGTAGGAACTGCATGCTTTTGATAAATCCTACTTCAGTTCCTAAGAATTAGAGTTGAGATCCATATTAGCATATTGAGATGCACTTGGATAAGTTGTGAAAGTTTTGGATGAATATTGTTATATATAGTTATTTTTTTAACTCGGTCGAGCAAAGTAACTATGCAGTCGGTATAAAGGTAAAGAGGGACTCGGCAAGCGCATTTAATGCACATTAATAGAGCCGTTGGAAACCCTAATCGTGAAAAAGGTATAAATAGGTCATTTTCCTAATCATTTGAACCTAACATTTTCAAAGAGCACCTAAGCATATTGCAGAGCAATCATCTCATCGAGCCACCAAAGTGAATTCAAGGTATTTATGGATCTTTGCAAGAGTATTGAGAAACATTTGAGACATTTACTTCATTCCGAGTTGAGTTTGCAAAGTCCTGTTTTATCAAAGCGTGCCCTAGTTTGTTTAAGAAAAGTATTTGAAGGTATTCATGGCACCAAGACTATAGAAACCTATAGTTGTGAAGGAAGTAGAACCAATGAATCTGAAATATAAGCTACCCCCGGTTATAGCCACTGAAACAGATATGACGGGAGTCGTATCTTCGATACCGCCGAGAGTAATATTAAGTGAAGATGTCTGCACATTTATCCACTGTAAGATTGAAGATTTGTGTGAAGCGGAGATAGATGCTTCAATCAAGAAGTTGTGCAAAAATGGGAAAGTGAAGGACGAGCATATTCACCTTGAAGCAAAAGGTTTGACACACGCTATTCACTTACCGAGGGTTTTTAAGATAGAATGGATAAGAATGGTACTCGGCTGAGTACATGACCAATTCATGTGGTTGGATGAACCGTGTGGTTGGATGAACCTATCAAGATCACAAAGGATATATTACACATTAAACTGGATTTCCCATAAGAGATAATCCCAAGACCATTAAGAAAATCGACAAGGGTAAGCTCACCGAGCTAACCAAAGCACAATGGGATGGAAGAGGAATGAGAATATCTACTGTGGAAGACCCCGAGTTACGATATGCATGTGTAAGATAAAATATCGTGGCACAAGAAGGATTCCCTAAATAAGATTTATGTAATATAGTAAAGCGAGATCCTAAGGCCAAGTTTATGTTTTCTTACACTTAATTAATATGATAAAATAGCTTGAGG
>MU226293.1:1568015-1587841 GCA_018584345.1 Thuja plicata
TCTAATATTCTAGATTAACAATCCTAACATAACATGGAAATGAGAAAGCAAAGCATAGATTTGAATATGACAAAGAAAGCATACCAAGCCCCCAAGGCTAAAGTATTCCTATCAACTCACAATCCGTAATTGCTACCCCATGGTAATGTCCTTTGAATGCTTGAATGCTGAAAATGGTAGATCTAAAGAGAGAGCCTTCTTGCTTCAATGAAGATCCACCATAGATTATCCTTCAAAATTCTTGATAGAAGATGATGATATGTCTACCTAGCTTGTCCTTCTATATCATCCTCTTGCTTGTTTGCATCATTTCATCATGTCATCTCCCGATTTTTTTTCATGATCAAATGAAGGCAAAAGAGAGTGCTTATATAGAGATTTCAACATAGGCCTCCTAGGGCAATGCAAGGGATCTAAATTCAAATTTCACCTCCAATCATGGTCCAATCACATTTTCCAACTAAGGAGAAAACATATTAATTCAAATACCGGAGAAGACATTTCCGCATCTGAACCCGGGGACCTATTTTAAGTTTCGGGCCTCGATAAGCTCCAAATTTGAAAGTGGGGACCATCACCTAGAAAAGGTCTATGTCAACCTCGACCCTGACCTGAGATTTTAGGTAGGTCACCAGGAAGTTGCAGAAAGGTTTCCAGATCAGCCAGGGACCTAGAAAGGTAGGGGAATGTGCCAGAGTGTTTAAAAATGCCTAGAGGCCCAGAGAGAGAGTAGAATGAGGCCCAAGAGGACCAATACATAGATCCTACCTAGAGAGAAGAGCCATGGAGAGAGAAATCCAAGAGAATCCACAAGATCTTAACCCTAACTTCATCTATACATGTATAATCAAGCCCAGATGCAAATCTAATATGCCAACCATACTAAATGAGGGTGCTAAGTCTATCAAAATGGAAGTGCTTCCATTTTAAGATGATACAACATGTAATATCTTATCATACAGAGTCATTCAATCGTCCCAAGTGGAAAATGTACCATGTGGAGCAGTGGATTTAGCATTCAAGCTAGTAAAGAGAGTACTTAAATTGGATGTTTGTGAAATTGTATTGAAGCAGTTAGAAGACAACATGAACACTACTAGGAAAGCAAAGACTAACACCCTAAAATTTGGTTCATTATTGGTATGTATATTCTTCTATTGTCATAATTCATTTCCCTCTAATGGAGATGTAGTTTGGATCCCCGGAAGATCTATTATTTATCAGATAAATGAGTATATACAGAGTTTAGGAGTTTTGATGCAATCATGTCTGAATACTTTTTAAATTTCCAAGAAAGAATGTATAAGAGGTATAGGGTTCGACCTCAACTGATTGCAATTATCAAGATACTATATGCTTTGAGGTTGACACTGACACTTGTATTATCAAGGCTGTTGAGCCGAGAACCGAGTGGATACAACCAACAAGATATGAATTGGATATTGATATTGGACCACAACATATAGAACCACTACTATCAAAACTAGTTGATGCCAAAGCAAAGAGGTATGACACTTATGAAGAAGTGAAAGTGAGGAATAAGAAAAACATTGTGATACCTAAGGATGTCAATAAGACAAGAAAAATTATTGATACTTTATCCAAGACACTAAGAGTTGATGAGACAAGTGTTAAAGACACAAATGATGAGCAATCTATTGTTGTTGCTGACAAAAAACTTGCACTTGTAACTTCATTGAGGGTGAACCCACAATAGTGGGTTACACCTTTTTGCCTGAACAAATACTGAAGTCTACATTTTGAAAAAACTTTCAGATTCAGATGCATATTGTCGTTAAACCGTTTGAAATCGGAAGATGAAGTAAACTAGAGTATTTTAGGAATTTCTTTCTAGATTCTAAACAAATTTTTTTTCTTTAAAAAAAAATAAAATTGATTTGAATGGTTTTTTTTTCTCTCACGAAAACTGCTAAGTTGCTGAAAATGTCATTTTCAAAGAGTTACATTGATTTCATAGAGCATAATTTTTTTTCTAAAATAGATATCAATGTGCTTCTTTTGAATTTAGTTTTTTAACATCCATACGGAGGGCATGCAATTGGTTTGACGACATTATCATTCTTATTTCATATTTTATGAACGTTTGAAGTTGAGTAAACCGTAATTCTGACATACCTTGACTACATAGCTTATAACGTGTGTATTTATCGAATTTCAATTTGTTTTTTTTGATAGAAAGTAGATTTGAAGATGGAGGGCACTGTTATTTTTCAGATTTTTTTTTCTCTTTTCTATTATTTTTCATTTAACGTGGAACTCAAAGGTTTATATTTGGTAAAAAACCTACATTCGATGCACATCAAAAAACATAGGCCTAATTAATACAAATATTGTCAAATTTATATTCGTTAGAAAGCTCATTCGGAGTAATTGTGCTATGCGAAATGACATCTCCTTATTCGTCAATTTGAGCCCTAAGTTTTAGCCCCAAAGCCATGAAAACTTTAGACTTTTGTGAAACTCTGAAAATGGCCTCTACTCAGGGACTTCGATAGAAAGTACTTTCTATCGAAATTACTTTAGATCAAAAATATTTAGTTTCAATAGAAAGTAATTTCTATCGAAAGTAATTTCTTAGTTTAACGTGGGTATGGGTAAAAACCCCACAAAAATCTTCACTACTTAGTTTCAATCAAAACTAAGCAAGAAAGGTAGTTTCGATTGAAACTAAGAATGTTTTGATCGAAACAATCGGGTTCTTTTAGTACTTGACTAAATCCTCCCACCTCGTGGATTTTGTGAGGAATTGCTTCCTCCAAAAAAGTGTAACCCACAATTGTGGGTTCACCCTCGAGCAAAAGAGGTACTAGAAGGAACACCAGATCCTCCGTGAAATTGAAAGAAAAGGAAGTTGCAGAGATATCTCAACCGAAGGGAAAAACATACATGAGAACCCGAGGAGGAAAACCATCTGTATGTTCACAAAGGAAGTTAATACTTGAGGATGAGATTGAAATAGAATCAGATAAGAAAACTAAGCCAACACCTATTGCATATTTTTCAAGAGTTCCACAAAGTCTAGATGATTTTCTGGAAGATCTAAAGAAAATAGGAAGACTTGGAGCTTTTAGGCAAGCAAAGTATGAGAAAAGGAATAATGCAGATAAGAAAAAGATTGAAGAAGCTACTATGGTAATACTAATGAGATATAGATTAGCCCCAATTGAGATAGAAAATAAAATACCAGAAAAGTTGTATAATAAGATTGATGAGAGATGGAAGTATGCCCTTAATGTTGAAAAAGAAATGAGAGAGAGGTCACTTGTACATATAGTTCCTGACCTTGCACCATCCGAGATTTGTGAAGCACTACAGAAATATGAAAAAAGATTTATAGTCAAGGGAAGATCACTGAGAATCATGAATGGAGATATACAATCTATGGACAGGGAAACTAATGCAAAGCCGAGAGATATATATGACATATCTAATTCTGAGCAACCTGATGCAGCAAAGAATCAAAGTGAACCCATTATTGACAAGGTAAAGGAAAGCACAAGCCAAGTCGATCCTATTGATCTAACTATTGACAATGTAGATGTAATCATTGAAGATGTATCAGAGGATATAGATCCTGCAAAGGAGTTGTCAAAGGATGAAGATGTAATGAACTTACAAGTACCAGACACCAAATGTATTGATGTAGATGTTGCACCATTGCAAAGTATTGATCCCATATTGATACAAGTACAAAATTATTCTACTATTCAGATTGGTACTACTGAAGCTGCATACAATATGTCAACCAAGCCACCAATTGACACAAGTAAAGAGAATGTTGATGAGCCAAAGGCTACCAAGGCTGAACATAGGAAGGATATTGAGTTGGAACCCCCAACACACACTGAAAGACAAAAGCATAATACACCACCGACCGAAACATCTTATGTTCAGAATGTTCAAAAGACACGAGATACAAAAAAAGAAATGTTGTAGGAATCAAATCTATAAGAGAAGGACGTAGAGAAAGAAGAAGCAAAAAAAAAGAGGATGTCAAAGAAAAAGAGAGTATAGTTGATCACCATACTGAGTCACCAGATGCAAAAATGGCATCATGTTCCAAACACTCCACTAGAGAGAACATATTGATTGAGAAAAAGAAGAACAAAAAGAGGAAACATGTGATTGATTTGAGTAATCCAATCATCATACCACTGGGAGACCCTAATATGATGAAGCCTAAAGAATTACACATTTATGCAAAGATTGTAGCTCAAAAGGCTGAGCAGGACAAGTTATTGGCAAAGAAGAAAAAGGTAGACATATTAGATGTCAAGGAAGTTTTCTAGGAAATTATTCCCAAAGTTACTATTGATGAATTTGAGCCCCTACTAGACCAAGTTGGAAATTTATTCCAATAGATCAAAGGACCGAACAAGGACATGACTGAATACATGTTGAATATTCACAAGGGATCTACGGGGAATAAATTGACGGAGGACCTACTGCAAAGTATTGATATAGAAAAGGTAACTATTTTTGAGTTATGTTCAAAAATTGAAGAAAAATTGCAATCCATCATTTCATTGTTTCATAAATTCTGTATTCTTTCAAACTTTATCAAGGAAATCAAGAAGGAGGTAGATATTGAAAAAGAGCCGACTGAGTAGCTTAAAGAGCTAACTATCGAGCATGGAGATTTACAGACCTATTACTCAAAGATACAGGAACTCATGGGAGTTCAACTCTCATTGAGATATGAGGAAGATAAGCTGAGATTGGAGTTTCTTGAATTGCAAGCACTATTGTTTCCCCATTTGCAATCAATGCATATACATTTGAAGAAAGGAAAAGAACTAGCCAATTTTCCAGAGGTCAGCACCCTGGATACTATAGTTGACCTTTCGATAGAAATCAATGATCACATTGCTATATTACAGAATCTCTGAGACACATGGGAGATTGTACTGGCCAGGATACAACAAAGGTATAAGCACATTTTTGATAAATAAGTTTTATTGTTGACACTTTTTGTCAAAAAAAGGGGATAGATAGATAGATAGAGAGTTAGATAAAGATTTCTGAAAATAAAAAAAGGGAAATAGAGTCAATACAATAAAAAAATAAATTTAAAAAGTACATATGTGAAAAAAGAAAAAAAAAGAGAAGAAGAGTTGTACATATTTTGTATAGAGAGTAACATTCGAGGGGGAGTTACTAATTTTGATGACTTTGAATTTTTTTTCAAAAAATGCTCAACTAATGTCAAAGGGGGAGATTGTTATCTCTATAATATATTTGGTTGTCATTAGTTAAGTCAAAGTCATATGAGTCAGAAGAATCAATCGGTAAAAGGGAGAAAGCCAAATATTTAACCAATCGGTAATGTACACCGAGTAAGTTAGTGAAGTCGATAAAGAACACAAAAGAGCTAATGACTGTACACTGAGAGTCTACAATTACCGAACATCGAGCGCATATGAATTACACCGAGTTGACAGATATTGAGCACTAAAGATCAGTTAACCGAGCAAAGAGAAGTTACTCTACTGGGTTACTTAATTGATCCTAAATGTGATAAGGATGCATTTAATGAATTGACACAACGTTAATTGTGATTATACAATGCATGGAGAATAGTTTGTTACAAGACAACCGATCGAAATAATTCAAAGAGAAGATCTAAAGAGAAAATTAAGCGGTTAATGAAAGATTGTTATTTTGAAGTAAAATACCAAGTATTGAGGTAAAAGTGACACAGTCACCAATTGGAAATGAAGACTAAAGGTTAGAAATGATTTACAACAACCTAACACATAATATTAAGAAGCATAAACTCTTATATTTAAAGGGTGATTTACAAAGCAGAACAAAGTGATGATACAAAGACGAGGCTGATATTGTTAGTGAAAGTTAAAGAAGTTATTTGAAGAACAGAGAGCACCAAGCAGATATTTAGCTACATTAGAGAAGATCCGAGCAGTGTTATAATTTGAGATTGAGGTAACACAATTTCAGAGCACATAGAGTCTGATCAACATTTGTTTTTGATGCAATATAGCAGACATTATTGAGTTGTTGATACTATTGTAATGAGAGCTGTAAATCCCAATACTGGGTGGATCTTAACTGATCTTATAATTTTAAATCCTTTAATAGGGTACATCTCTAAGTGTAGAGATTGTAAAATCCTCTAACCAGGTAGACCTAACAAGTCTTTGTATACTCTTAACCGGGTAAGCTATCAAAATGACTAAACATTGTAAGCTCTAACCGAGCACTCTTTATACTGCAGTTAGTGAAGGTTGTGGGTGTCATCCCACCACAGTTTTGTCCTCTAACTAAGGATTTCTATGTAAACAAAATCATGGAGTTATGAGTTCTATTGCTTGCATGTTTATGATATATTTTATAAGTTTTACATTATTTTCATTTCAAGTTATTAAATTTGGTAAACAACAAGAAACAATATATGGTTATAGGCATTTTTAGTTATAAAAGTTTTTTGTGGTACTGATTCACCCCTCCTCTCTCAGTCCCAACTTTCCATAGTCGTTCCAACACCTTCACCCTGTGCAATGTTCTACACTCCACGTGCCATGTGTTTGCCAAGGAAATAATTGATAAATCATAAAAAAAGGAAAGGAAAGGAAAGGTCCTTTTAGAGTCTACTATACCAGCCATATGTTTTTGGGTCTACATATGGTGACACCAATATGGGACTACCCTGTACTCCTTGCGGGAGGCATTCATTATGCTACAAACAAGGTGTACATACCCTATCCCCCAGTGGGATTTAAAAATGAAATGTATTTGTAAACACGCATTCGTCATTATCTCTTAAATTGTTTGCAGGCCATTGAGAAACATGTGTGGTGTAAGAAAAATACAAATTCTCCATTCAAAATGTTCACTTTAGAATCAAACACATTAATTTATTTTCCTTTCCGTTCACAAATGAAACCAAAACATTGAAAATCATAGTTTTTAATTCATGCTATGTGATTGAAGGATGTTTTGGTTTTCTTTTAACGGTATGATAATTGAAATTATGTCAGCTTAAAACATTTTTGTCAATGACAAAAATGAAAAATAAAAAGAAAGAATTAAAAAAAATTAAAACATTAGAAGTGCATGATAATTTTCTTCTAGTATGGAGAATTCAATATCAATTTAGTGAAATTAAAAAAATTACTCCCCCCTTATAGGCACGTTGGCCACCCCAAAATATTAGAAATTAAAAATCTTTCTTATGTTCATTTTTTATTTGTGAGAATATTTTACGTTATAATTTGTAAATAAAAAAACTCAAAACCCTAGTAATCATATGACCCACCAAAAAAGCAAATATTATTTTGAACCAATAAAAAGAATTAGAAAACCATAAAATATTGCACGGATGTTATTAAAAACTTATTTTCATATCATTGCATAATGCTTTTTGTGGTATGCTCCAATGAGTTCCATAGGGAGAAGTACTTTTTGATTAGATAAGTAGAGATTTTGAAAATGCCTTAATCCTTTGTACAAAGAGAAACATGGAGCATTAAGCCCAATAGAATAACAACTGACTAAAATATATCAACAACAATACAATAGAACAACAAGAGGTAGAACAAAATAAAGCAAACAAGAGATAACCTAAAATCATGGTGGCTTAAAATATTGGTCCAAAGCTCTTTGATTGAGCACAATGAAATGATCCCTTCCCCAAATCACATTTTCTTGAGACCAGGAGACATACGATCACTAAAACGTCCTTCGTTATGCCCCAAAACATAGTCAATTCTCAAACAATCCAAAATGGAACTTCTTGCGTTAGAATTAATATTTTGAGCCTCCTAAAAATAAAGAAAGTTTCATCCTTATTTGTGTCCTTTTTTTTAGAATCGATATTTTGAGCTTCTTGAAGAAAAGGGAAAGTCTCATCCTTATTTCTCTTTTTTTTCCAAATAAATTGTTTCTTAATTTTAAAATAATAATTATATCCATGACCGACCAAATTACAAGCATAACAAATAATCGAGGAATCTTCATACTCAAAGTGCTACACCCACTTATTAAATTTAGAGGATAGGGTGATTTGGGTAGGGAAACCCTAATTTTTCTCCACAACCACACAAAATCTCAAATAAAAGGCACTTCTTAAACTTAGTAATCTTATACATAACACTATACTTGCCAAAATAAATGGATATTAGCTTGAAAACATTTTCAAATTCCAAAACTCCAATGGCAGCGTAGGCAACCAAACCCATATATGAAGCAACAAATTTTTCATCCACAGGTTGAAACCAAGAGACCAATTTGCACGCCAAGACATTTTGAGCCCAAAAACCAAGGGCCTTCATGAGGAACACATCCTCATCACCTGGGTCATCTCCATCAAAAGGAGAGAAACATAGGTCTTCATCAACCTCATCATCCTAAAAGACAACAACCTCCTTGCTATAATAAGGCCTCATTTTGAATTTTTTTTCTAATTTATTTAATAAAATAAATTTCAAATCTTAATAGATAGAGACTCTCTCTCTCTCTCGACCTGACGTGAATGCATGTTCATATTTGGTTCTCTTCAAGCGATCATTAGAATTTTGTGAGGCTCTTCTACAAACTTCACAACTGAGACCGCTTTAAAATAATTGTAAGGAGATCCTTAAGATCGAAGAGTCCTCTTGATCTGTATAGTTCAACTAGACTTGGCCAAATGGTTACCCAAAATGTTCATCCTAATGAGCCTTTTGAATCTCATTCTTTTGGTCTAATATTATGAATTAATCCTCTCCTAAATCTGGTTCTAAGAACACAACTCCAAAAAAATCTCCTCTTGGTCCTCATCTTGCAATAATCCATGAATATTCCCTTACAATCCAGCTTGATCAAATTCAATCTCTCAAAGTGAACTTGAAATATTTTGAAAGATTTCTCAATAAGGAAAATTTCCACTTAGAGGCTGGATCTATCGTTGAAAAGCTAAGCAAAATGCTAATTTAAGATAAGAAAGGCCTTGAAGTGCTAATGGAATTAGGCTCAAACATGGGAACTCATATTCTTATCACCCCGCCTAATCCCCAGGACACTCAATCTAACGCCATTGGTTTACTGATTGGCATCGCTATACTTGGGATGTCCATACACATGGTAGAGTTAACTCCTAACATTGAGCATCAGGTGGGGAAGAAAATAATACACCTACGTAAAGGCCAGTTAAAGCCTCAAGGGATGTATTACCTCCTTGCACCACCTCACGTTACTAGCTAGGAGTGCTAGGGAGATCAGACACAACAGAGAGTTTACTTGGCAGTTTTAAGGTGATTGAATGTGATTGTTTAAGTGTCTATCTGTAGATATCCAAATATGATTTAACTAATTAAGTATGAATCATATGTTTATAACTGGAGCAAACAGATAGATAAAAATGTTCCAATTACAAGAAATGAAAGAACTAAGTATGATGAACAAGTCTCGAGCTCTGCAAGCTCACTGTCTCAGACAAAGGCATGCTCCTTAGACTATAACATCGATGTCAAACCCTAGCATGTTGCTCTAGCATCTTGTACGAACATGGTACAGATGGGTGGAAACATAATGAAAAACTAAATGAAAAAATGCTATCTAAACAAATATAAAGTGAAAACGAGATAACATAGTACAAATTTAACATAAAAGAACTACTCTAAGGATGTGGAATAAAGGGAACAATAGATTGAAAAACTATGAATACTAAATAGAAATAAACTAAAATAACAAGATGATAGAGGACTATACACTATGTAAATGAAGAGAAGAAAGGGTGAGATGAAAATTGGTTTTGACGGTTGATAACTCGATCTTGATTGGAGCTCACAAATCCACATATTAACCTGCACAGAAGCAAGGAGAAAAGGTTGGGGTGGTTATTTGGGAACTTGCCACAGTCAAGTCCTTGTTTTGGTGTCTCCACCTCCACAACTTTCATTTAGACACTATAAAATCGGTGATAAATAATCGAGTATGGATGATAAAGTAAATATAATGCAAATGAGAGAGAGATGTGATAGGGAAAAGCCCAAGCACAATACATAGAGATAAAGCATGAGAAATTGAAGAGCCTGGTAATGAAGAAAACTTGCAAAATAGTGATGGATATAGAGATCCAAGAGATGCAAGAAGTATGAAATGAGTAGCCAAGAAGTTGTAAAAATCACCTAGAAGAAGAAATGAAGGCCAAAAGAGGTTTTAAGATGGACTCGAAAGGAATCCTGCACAAGCAAGCCATCATTGTGGGTGTTACAAATGCAATTTGGAAGTTCGTAACGCTCCAAAGGCAATTTGGACGTTTGTAGATTCACGGGCGCAAGCGCAAGCGCGGACATCTCCGCAACATGCACTTGTCCAAATTCGTCAGGGTCGCATGGCGGGAATCTTAAAGCAGGCAATGAGTTGTCTGATGATGGGGATTGTTGGAATTTTCAGCGTTAGGCTAAAGTGGACAAATGCAAAGATGGACTTTTACACGAGGGTGTAAAATTTAACAAATTATATTTTTCCCCCACTTTAGAGAACATATTATCCTTAGAAGATGCAAGGATGATGTAAGAGAACTTTATCTGACTTACCTACGGTAATTATGTCATGTGGGGTTGCCCCCAACTAGGTATTCCTAATTTTTTTCATGAGCTGGATCTAGCATACAAGTTGTAAACGAGCATGCTAGATGATGAAGACAACCTTTTCGATGTGAGATCATTGATGGTAGGCCGATATGGTTGGCAAGTTGTGTTATTCTGAGTAGCCATATGATAGTGCAATTTTTAATAAGCTCTAATATATGTAGCGAATTCTAGATAGGCAAGTGATAGGGAGACTTTGATAGTGTGTCGATATGTGTAGTGAATGATAGATAGGTGTGTGTTAGGATAACTTAGACACAATGTGCCAATACATGTAGCATTAAGCTAGATAGGCATGTGATAGGGCGGCTTAAGATCATGCTAATATGTGTAGTATCAAGCTAAATAGGCATATGATAGGGAAAGATCACGACACATAGATAGTGGTTTGGCCCCCACGAAGGCATATGATCCTGAATTTTCAAAATTTGAACACAATTCTGAGAGAAACGTGTGGTGTAGAGACATTTTTAGATAAAAAACCAAATCAGAGACATAGATAACACAACCCCCCTTGGGATGGAATTTGTTGCTCAGAGTTGAGAATAAACCATTCCAAGGAAGGAAAAGACGTTGTGGAATACCAACATCCGAGATGTTGTCATGGAATGCCATTTCTTGACAAGTGACATATTTTTCCACAACATCTGCACAAGGATAGGGGGATCTGATGGATTGGTGTCATAACCTAGAAGCATAGACATATATATCCTCTTAGGGCATATTTCATCACTTCCAACCAAGACTCGAATCTAAAAAAGACACGTGAAGCCAAAATAAAATAAAAGTTTGGGTCAACATGGAAGGGGTGCCTAAATGCCCCCAACACTTTGCATTGTTCCCAAATGTAAAAAATCAAGAGTACAAAAAGTAGAAGTAGACAACATATAAAAGAAGGTGTAAGATACAAAACCTCTCATTTCCAAGTACCAACATATTACAAGGGTTCTCTGGGAAGGAACAACACTGAAAAAATTATTTGGGAACAAAAGAAAACACACTCTAATCTACAGATGTAGAAGCCAATACTACCCTCACAGGTCACCCATCAACAGATCATCGTCCTCCTAATCTTGATCATATGGGGAGGGAGGTCGAGACTGCAATGGTACAACCTCTAAGGAATCCCCAAGCGCCCTACCAAAAACTATATCCAAGGATGAAGCAACTAATAGGTCCTCATCTAGGAGCTCTGCTATGGCGAGTGAGAGAGATCATGCGAAGACCGTCGTCAATGCTGAAATTTACTCTAATGAATCAAAGATGCAAGCATCAACACTTGTAGGAGATCCACATTGAGGTTCAAATGAAGAAGCATCCCCGCTGACCTTTGCAAAAGGGGCAGAGATGAACTCAGAAGAAGCTAGAGCTTTCTCCACTACGAGGACCAAAAAGGAAAGAGTGTCTACTAGAGCAGACTTGTGGCGACTAAAATTAGGGACAGGGCCCTGCTTCAACTTTCTCTAAAAGGATGGAGGTGAATCCCTCTGATCCACAGTAGCTTCCTTTAAGAAATTCAAGAAGTTGGCATGGCGATCATGGGATGAAGCAGATATGGGATGAGTGGACATCACTATGTTAGATACCATTCGCGTGTGCAACATTTTCACTATCTCTAGAAATGACAGGATGTCTGTCATAGTGGTGATCAATGATGGATCCTACAAAGGAGAGATGAACACTTGGACCCACTTGGTATGAGGCCAAATGGTCACTCTTAATGTAGGGGGAAGCGTGATGAAGGTAGCTACAGGATGAGGGGCATTGGAAGGAGTAGAGTTGGAAGAATATGTGGAGGTAGTGAACATGGGCTCAAAAGATGCATTCTCTTTCCTCGTAGTAGCCTCAAGAGCCAAATCCCTCTCCCATCGATGATGCTTACACTCTCATGCAAGATGGTTTTGATGTAGATGCGGACCTGGCTGAGAAGGTTGTGGGGGTACAACACAATCCTACTCCATGGGGGAGGTCGTTGATGTTGTTGAAGACACCGAGGAGGGCCCAAATGATGGAGTAGGAGGCGGGGCTGGTGAAGGATGCAATAGAGGTTAACTCACAGGAAACCTTCCCTTTTTTTCCCCACGGGAAACTAGGGGAATAGATGGTGCCCTCGAAGGCTGATTAGTTGGTGCCAAGGGATATTGTGCAATATTATGAGGTTTCTTGCCTTGATGATAAATGGATGAGTGAGGAATTTTTGGGATGATGCAGATGGTAGGAGGCATTCACACCTTGGGCTTAGACAGTATGAGTGCCTTTACCTTATCCAAATGAGATGTGGATGTAGGAACAAGAGACATTGCTAGAGGCTGCATGACCTTCAGAAGGCGAGGGGGCTTCCCATGGGGCACCTGCTTTTCCTAATCCCCTGACAAAGAAGGGGAAGAGGATGAAGTATACTGAGCCTCAATAGAGGGTTGAGTAGTGGAAGGTGCTACAAATCATAATCTCATTTACCCGACCTTGTATGCCTGATAAGAAAGAAACATGATCATGTCGAGGACGCAGGGGCCCTATTGGAGTAGGCTAGAAATGATATGATACATGACATCATAGAGAAAGAAACCATACGGTACATGGTGGATTGTATTATAGTCTTAAGTGATATTCATGAATTAATTCTAGAATACCTTGCATGTGTGATAATTGAAAAGAGAACTGAAGCAATAAAACTTGAAGCAAAACTAAGAGAACAAGCTCTTATGTTGACTGATGTTGATTTGAAAAAAGAAGAAAATGATAAATCACTTCTAAGATAGACTTCATAAATGAGATCAAAGCAAACATTAAGCACTCTTATGAGCATGAGAGATGAAGATAGAGGAGTGTAAAAATAAATAGAAAGAATCATTGCCATAAATTTGAAAGAGTTAAAAAAAAAAAGGTAAAATAATGACTCAAGGATATACTCCTCATGTGGACAGTGAACAAGATATAGGTTTGTCGACATTTGAATATCCTATATTTCATGATGAAGGTGACAAATATTAACCAAGAAAGTTGTCTCCTCATGTAGAGAAGTCAATTATTGATACACCTATTGTAGAAAAAGGAAATGAGGAACATATTCCTCCTTATAATACTGATCAAAGCTCATCCCAAAATGATCTAGAGAATGTCAGTAATGTAGAATATACTTGTGCTACTATAAGGTATATTTAAGAGGTTCTTGAGAAGGATTATAAAAAGGCTAGTGAGAAGCAAGAGGCTTCTTCAAGTAAAGATGATGGTGAAGGATCTTATAGCTCGTTCAAAGACCTAGTGGGTCTTCAAACGTAGTTTCATTTTGTGGTAACCCTATAATTATTGTAAATACCCACACATGAGGGGGAGAATGATTTATAAAGTGTTTCCCATGTCCATAAATTTTAGCAGGAAGACATTGTGCATGCTTCAGGAAGAAAGAAATTACTACAAGAGAGTGAAAATAAATCAAACTTAATTGATGATGCAAGAAAGATAATACATGGGGGCTTACCAGAGGTAGACATTAACTCTTCTTTAGCTCTAGAATAGAAGTTGAAGTTACTCATGGATTCTTTTAAAGATCGTTCAACCCATTTAGAGAAGAGAGCAGAGGAGGAAGTTCTAAGGAGAATGAAGGATAAGAAGATTTCCAAGCTCTTTGGCCGATGTGCTAATACACACCTCTTTGTAGAATAATTTTAAGTTCAAAGGTTGTTATATATATGATTATGATATTGTGTTGTACCAAATTCATTTAAGGTGGAAAAAATCCACAAAAACATCAAAGGGTAGATTGACTTAATCAAGTGACAAATCTTTCAATTAGCTAGTGGATATGATTTTAGGAACAATAATGATGGCACCATCAAGATGAAAATCGAACAAATTCATGAGTAGCTATTTTTTTTGCAAGATCAAAAAGACCAAATTAAGAAACGTTTGTGTAGACTAAGGGAAATAGAGGATTTCAAGTTGGCTTCTTTTTCCAATATCAAGGGAGAAGTGGAACAAAAAATGAAGGGTTTGGATGATGTTGATATCGTTGAGATCTTGTACTTGCAATTTGAATGTCAAAATTGGATTCTCTCCTCAACAAAGACTTCTTGGGATGCAACGTTGGTGGATCTCAAGGTAAAATATAAATCCCTTCTACCTTCAAAGGTTGTAGATAAAGCATAGTTTTTATAATAATATTTTTTTCAGATCCTATATCTTCTTTTTGAGGTATCTCCATATTAGGGGGAGAATTTTGAAATATATGCACATTGATAGGGGAGTATATTAAATATAGTTTTGATGATATAGATATTATACCCTTTTTTATTGATGTCGAAGGGGAGAGATATTGGTTATTCAGATTGATATTGGTGAAAAGAGGAGTGTATGCACAGGTATATTTTTGTAGACATATATCACAATGTTGCATCAATGGCAAAGGGGGTTATTGTTGGCAATATTTTTTGTCATTGATGTCAACTTGATGTCTGACAATATGTGTTGTCATTAAGATAGATGAATGCAGTATGTGGTTATTGATGTCGTATATTGGGGAAAAAACATATTAGTTCAAATAAGACACATTTGGAGGTTGAGATATATTTGAGAGTAATTGTGTCATGACAATTTGGTCAATAATAAAGAAGGGGGTCTAGAGTCTCATTAGCTAAAATTTTAGCAGTCTGAAGTTTTGGTATGTGTAGATTCATTTGAATTTTTGCTTGGTTACATGATGCACATGCTTTGATTATCGTCTACAAGGTATGAGTGTTATGAGGTTGAAGTTTGCACTCAAACTCTTGATTGTGTGATTGGAGAAAGTGTCTAAGTGTTGAATCAGTATAACTGTGAGATAGTATTTTGCTCTAAATGTCATTGCATTGCATCCTATGATTGTGAAATTTAGTTGTCTGAATGAGATAAGTATTAAGATCTAGTATCACATTTTATAGTCTTGATATCATCCACGTCAGAAGTTATAAATATTTGAACTCTAGATAATAATATGTTAGAATAAAGGATTTTAAGTTAGCTCACTATAATGCTCCACATTCTACCGTGATGTTTTGTATGAACTTGCAATTTCAGGGTGATGTTGGGGGTATTGTATTGGACCAATGACGTGAATTTTAGATGTTTCAGTGCTCTAGTGCATAGTATTTATTATGTTGGAGTCATACATTTGGCCTGACTTGCATAGTGTTTACTAGTTCAGTGTCTATGTTCTTCTGCACTTGCACTTGATGATTGATCTCTTCAAGATATGTTGTATAAAATTTGTAGATGGTCTTCAGTGCCTTGATTTTGGTATGCATGATATTTTGTGTCTCTCTCTCTCTATTGGTAAAAAGGCTTAAAGTTTGGAATCTTGATAGTGGTGATATTGGGCTGACTAGGTGTATTCCTTCAATTATGATTGTTCCTAACCTATTTATTTGGCTTTGGAGGATGTTTTATGATGTGTTTAAGGCTCAATTAAGTGATAGGCTAATTTGAAACCCAAATTTCTAATTGATTCATACACTTGGAGCTGATCTATTTTAGGTCACACATTTCATTTGTTAGGTCCTATCTAAGTTGGCCTAATTGATGTATTGAGATGCTACAAAGGATATATAGGGAAGAATAAATCATTTATGGAGGGGAAGTTGATGTGAAGTTTCGTAATGTAAAATAATAATTGGGAATCAAATGATGAAGTGTGTGGAGTCTATGTAATAATAAAATAGGGATTCAAAGAGGATTTCACTATCAACATTAGATAGATGTTTATTATACAATAGTTTATATCACTATAATCTAATTGTATCTTTTTCTGAAGAAGTGATTTTCAGTTCACGCGTCTATTGTATCTTTCCCTAAGACAGTGAACTTGTTTGCAAGTCTAGCAATGAGCCTCTTGTAAAACATATATCATATATTGCGAGTTCATCTTCACCATGTTTTTTCCTTCTTGGGTTTTCCACATAAAAATAGTAGTGTTCTTGTGTAGTGCATGTTGTGTATTTGTTCCTTGCTTGTGGATTTCTATTCAAATGGTTTAAAATTTAATGAATACTTAAGATTTAATTTATGTTGATTCAACCCGCACCCTCTTGACATTTGGGTTTGTTTAAAATAAAGTTGTGATATAAAATTTAGTTGGAAATTGATATTAAAATACCTATGTTTGAATTTGTGGTATTGTAAAAATTGGACAAATGGAAACACTCAATGAAAAAAATATATAAAAAGTTAAAAAAATAAATGTATTTTATCACCTAACTTGATGGCGCCATAACTCCAATAATAATGGTCAAGATTCAAGCTTTATATCACCAAAAAGAGTTTGAAGGAATATAGATTTGGTTCCTTAGAAGCTTTCCTATGCAATCTAGATCCCAAACTCTTCTCTAAAGACCTCTGAAAATGTGATTTTGTGAGATGTGGCGATACTGAAAAATTAGATTTTCTATATTTTCCATCTTATGTCTACTCTAGATCAAGTTGAATAGTATGAATACCCTTCCAAGTTGCGACAACCTGTAGTGGACTACAACACTGAAGTAGATACACAAAAAGCTTCCTTCTTTGCCTCTTCCAACATCTAGATGGGGCACAACCCATCCTCCTACAACAAGTGTTTTCTCTAACTATATCTTATCCCATGGACCTAAGTGCACCAAATTTTTTCTTTTCGTCAAGAACCTCTCTTCATAGCTTTCTTCCTCGCCTCACCACCCCCTTCTTAATATTTGTAGATTGTTTCCAACATGTGAAAACAAATTCACCACCCCCTTCTTAATATTTGATCATCACTAAAACTAATACACTTATTTAAAGCTCAAGGTCACTCTTTAATTTATTTAGAAATGCTTCAAAATTGTCTTGTTAAATTTGTGCCACTTCAAAATAAAATTATAAATTACTTATCTAAAATCTTCACATAGACATCAAGTATGAAGTGAGGTGAAAAAAATTAATGCAAAAGTAAAAAATAAAACCATGGTCTCCAAATTGAACAATTTTTTTTCGACATCAATGGCATAATCTGCCATCAAACCTCTTGCAATTTGTGAGCCCTTCGAATAATTTGTCTTCACAACTTTATACATATCTTCATTCAAATTAAGAGCATTAAAATGAATGATAACTGCACACTCCCAATAAAATCCTCCATCAACAATTATTTAAATTGATTTCATAATGGTAAATATTAACAAATTATCAAATCCCTATCAACAATTAAAAATTGCTCAAACAATAAATTTTAAACTACCCAAAAATAATGCACAACCACAAACTAACCATGTACTTAATATTTCTAATACTAAAAGACTTAGAAAATAATAAATTGTTGAAAACTAAAACATTTTTTTATTTAATTACTTTAAAAAAAAAAAAAAGTTCATGGTTAATATCAAATAAAAATAATGGCTATGCTTGATATGTGAAGCTTATGAACAAGAAGAAATGTGAAACCCTACTTCAAGAACCCTATGAATAATATCGATAATTATTTGTCTTATGGTGCCCAGGCCAAACAAGGGAATTTTACAAACAGATTCAGCATGCTTTCATCTCTCCCTGTCTTCGACAACAGTGCTAATAGTACATATACCAAAGATAAACGATGAGGGAAGGAGAACTATGTCAAAGGAAAAAACACTTCTGGTTCATCAAAGTTGAATGGATATTTGGCAAATCCATTCCAATCTAAGGTTTTAAGGCCTCCGCCATATCGGAAAAAAATCATGGCTCCACATATGCTTGTGGAAAAAATGGAAGGTTATGGGAACAAATGAACCATACATTTGAAGGCTCCAATAAGAAAATAATCGAGGAAGGGCGTGATGCATGGAAAGCAGTAACTGATGAGATGGTTGCTCTGCCCAAAATCTGTGACGCAAGTCTGAAAAGACAAAAAAATATGAGTATACCAAATATGCCCTAGGATATGGCAGACTGGTTGAGCGAGGGATTTAATAACCAGGTAAGTATAATATATCTCTCAAAAAAAATTACATATATAGACTGCAATAATTTAGTTGTGAAGGAAAATCTCCTTTGTAATTCTCCAATTTTCTTTAAAGGTCACTGTGTAAATTTCCTCAATTGGAAACCCAACTTTGATCCTTCAAACTTCTCTTCTGAATATGTCTTAAGGTGGATAAAGATTAACAATTTCCCTGTAGAACTAATGCACAAAAAAATATTAGAAAGGATTGGAAATATGATAGGAATTACGGTAGGTCTAGAAGTAGATTTTTTGATTTCGTCTTCTATCAAAATTTTGATTAAGTTGAAAAGAAATGAAACATTGATAGATCCTATTAAAATAATAACCAATAGGTCATTATATTATCTATACCCTGAATTTTATGAAGGATAAGTTAATGATATAGTCTTTCTTAGCAAGGAGCATGAGGGCAATAATGTTTGTAGCCAAACCACGGATCTTAGTCTCAGACGGTTAAACATCCTTTGGATTGTGCCTGATAAATCTAGGGCATCACCCTTCACAACTGCTTTAAGTAATAAACTTAACAATCAGGATATGTTTATCCCAGTCCACATATGCTCATCACTACTTAGATAAGGATGAAGAGGAAGGAGAAATTGTAGAAAGAAAGGACACCTCTTCCCAATCAATGACAAACCCCCATTCTGACCTTCAAAATTTTGAAGACAGATTTACTTCCAACAATATAGAAATATCCTTATTTAGTTGGAATGAAGATCAACCAAAAAATGAGAATGAATCTTTAGTAGAACAAAACACTCTAAAATCAAATGGAAAATCTAAAGGAAACATGTACTAATCCTGAAATTAGGAAAGTAGGCACTACCACAATCCAAAATGATAAAAATGATAGGTCAACAAAGAACATAGGTAAAGAGGTAGTGCAGAATCAAGATAAGCTTGAAGGAATACAATCAGAAAACATTAATACCCAAAAAAATGTTCAGAACCAAGAAAATCTAGAACATTCAAATGGACAATACCACATTAAAGTAGAACAGTCACAAATCTAGACAACAATTGTCAAAAAAGTAGAAGAAGATATGGATTTCCTATGTGAGGTTATCAAAGATTTTATAAATGTCCATAATGAAGTGAGGGACCAACTAATACAGTAGCACATTGTATGCACCCTAAAATGGTCGCCTAGACTATGGGCCCCCATTCTTCAATTTATCAAATGACCAGAATCAATTTATCAAATTCCTGAATCAATGTTTTGCAACATTTTCAATTCAAATCAATTT
>MU226293.1:1691123-1705121 GCA_018584345.1 Thuja plicata
ATGTGAAAAGCCACTCATGTGGCAATAATTCATTCTTTTAATTGAATAATTCCTTCAAAAATTGTCTCACCTCCCTCCATGGAGATGAAGAGTCAGTCGTTTCTTTTCAAGAAACTCTTCATCCCCTGCTCAGGTTGTTCTATATTATGGGCCTCATTTTCTTCATTTGAGAGGATGAATTTTTAGAGCACCAAAATTATAGTTAATTTTTTTCTCACCTATTTCATATTTCATAGCTTTTGTTGCATTTTAGTTTAAATCTCATTTAGTGTAATTGCATTCTCATGGATAGTGTAATTTGATTATTTTTCTAGTTTAATTCAATTAAATCTACATATCATTCTATATTAAATGGAATTTTCATTCTTAGATTAATGGAAATTTTCTCATCTCTCATGCTTTAAATCCTCCATTTTAGCAATGGTCAAGGTTGTTGGCTCTCGTTCTGAGAGTAAATTTGACATCCCCAACTAAATAGGAGGCAGCAGGTCGCTTCAATCAAGTTTGCGAAATGGACAATTCATATTCATCTTTGCAAATTGAATGATTTAGTAAGGACTATGTTGGGTTTGTGCCTGATTTAGAGGTCACATTCAAGCACATAACATTTTGGCGCCCACCGTGGGGAAGAAAAAATGATTTCTGGCCTCACTCTCAAAATTTTCTGAAAGTAATTTGAACTATGTTGTATGTCCGTACATCACTGGTACAGAATCTCATGTGACATTTCAGATCGAACCACGTGAAGTTTTGCTCCTAGTAGCACTCTCTCATGTGAAGAAATAGAAATCTCGCGTAGGTCCCTGCACTTTCTTGCATGCAGCAAAATACTTACTCGTACGAAGTTTTACAGACAGTCATTTAATTTCCAGAATCTGCAATTTACTGTTATCATTTTTAGACATTTACTTTCTGTTGTTGATTTTGTGTTTCTGATTTTTTCTATAGCATAATAGTGGTTTGTAGGTCGCTTGTCAAAGATCATAAAAACTTCCTGACGGTTTTCTTGCAGGATGGTTGTCAAAGGCATATTAAAAAATGTTGTGCTTGTTTACTATTTTTCATTCACATAGTTTAAATAGGGCTTTGTTAAAATTTCTTAAGGGTCCTGATAGCAAAGTAGGGGAATAGGCTCTTCATTACATGGAAGTGATGCCCATTGATGAAATAGAGACCCAGATGTTGCTAGAATGACAGATACCTAGGGAAGCAGAGCAAGATAGTGAATCTTTAACACATCTACTTGTTAGGGGATTATGCTCTTCTCTCTTTGAGAGAATCAGAAACCCAAAGGCTTGTGGATTTGGTGGAGTGAAGCTATCTCGGTGATGAACATGTATCGAGTGTTTCGGTAAGGTGAAGAGGTAGAGAAGTATGCTCTTCTGTCTTTGAGAGAATCAGAAAATTGGACCCTTGAATCCAAGCCAAGTTGTGTCATCTTTAGAGGGCCTAACGAAAGTTGAACCTCTGGGACTGACCCAAGTGAGTACACACCTATCGCCGGTGATTCCACCTCACTATAATAAAGTCTTATTTGTTGATTCCAAAGACTCCAAAGCCATGGTAACTTCTTTCTCATGATTTCAACTATCATCTTGAGAAAGCCTTGTTTGTCATACTGAGCAGCACCGCTCCCATCCTTTCTTGCAAGGGTGTATGACTTTCAAGTGTTGGTGTGGAAATGAGGCCCCAGCTCTATATCAAAGGCACCAAAGGTTATTGTGAATGGAATCCCACTAAAAACTCTCTTAGTTAGATGCCTACCCGGATCACCTATGAAAGAAGACATAATCTGTGCGCAGGGAGAGGGAAGAATCTCTCCCCTAGATTCTTGACATAGGTATGCACCTGGATGCTTGAAGTCGTATATGACATTGGCCCTACTTTAATGGTAACCTTTGAACATATATACTTAGTCCTTGGAAACACCAAAAACATTGGCGCTCTCTCGAGGGTGACATTGTTGTGTGAGGTGCACGCATATGCATAAGACAGCGGGGCACAAATTTTGTCTTCTCCACCATTTTTTTTGTAGGGATAACTAAGTGTTTTCTTTGAGTCTTGAATTGTCCAATTATGATCAAACAAAGACTCCCATGATTTTTCCAAGTTGCTTTTTCCTTGGTAGAACTATTTACGACTATTGCTTGTGTCACTATTGCTTGATTGAAACTTCATGCTTGTTAACGAGTGCTTGTCACCTTGAAACTGAGATTGCTGATCTGTATCATCATAAAACTGCACTGAACCTGGAAATTCTATCAGAGAACAGTCCTGACTGTGTCTCAAAATCTATTTTTTGTCTCAAAAACTGAGTCTATTTATCAAAATCTAGAGTTTTCTCGTGTGAGATTTTAGAAACTGAGCACTTCCTCACGCAAGCTTGCATTTTCTCACACGAATTTGAGCACTTCCTTGCATGATGTAGCACTTTCTTGCATGAATTTGTAGCCTGGTGTCCTAAAACAGTGAGCTTTTTCCCGTTGACTGGTGAATTTTTTGCCTAATCTGACTTTTGTTTGGGATCTGATTGCCTATTTCCCTGTTGTCTATAGTCTAAAACTAGTTGTTTCAAGTTGCGAACTGACCGATTCTTTCTCAAACTTGTCTCATCTCTTTGTCACCATCCTATCTTTTCTGTGTTTTTGTACCTTGTGACACGATAGTCACATCTCGGCTGTTCTAGCCACACTCTTGACGATTCATGACAGGTGCATCTCATACCTTGATTTTTCTAGCCTGTTACCTCCTTTTTTCATTATTTCTAGAGACAGAGTTCTGAGTCATATCCTAAGTTTCCTCTCATTTCATCTTCATCTGTGCCTATTAGGACTATAAGCGGAAATATTTTTCCCATACGTGGTTCTGGAATAGGTAGAAGTAAACCTCGTAATCAAGGAAAAGGTCATTCTAAACCCATTCTTCAACTTTATAGTCAAGAGGGATCCTCACGTTCCTCTTCCCCATTCAGTATAGATCTGAGTCTGCATCAGAAACTAGTGTTCCAGCTGTGTTCTAATCCTTTGTTTCAAGAGCAACATAATCCATTTCTTTCAAATCAACAAGGCTTCAGAAAACAACCTGTTTGGGTTGACCCTATTGATGATCCTCATTTCCTTAGTGATCCTTTTGAACATATCAATCCTTTTGATCCTGTCAACCCCTTTGATCCATCGAGAGATACATTGACTATGAGTTCTCAACTCGATACTCACACTCATACTGAAGAGGTGCACACGGTACAATCTCACATTAATGACATGGCAACTCCTTTTGCTTACTTACAAGGTCAATATAGCAGAGTCAACGACCAATCCTAAAATGAGCAAGGTCAGCAAGAAGAGCAACATCACCAGGGTCAAGATCAGACTCAAAGCATTTATGAGATTCTTGGTAATGATGATGAGCCAATAACTCAAAATGACATAGATGCTGCAAAATATAATAAATCTCTCATCAAAATTATGGAAATACTCCTTGCGGAAGATAAAGAGAAATATTTTCTAGATTTGGCAAAACAAGGAGTTAAGCTACCCCCAAAATTCCAAGTGGAAACGCTTGTGGCTAAAGAAGAAGAGAGCGAGACTACCAAATTACATAAATTAATTCAAGACATGCAAAATCAAATCAGCCAACTTATGAAGGATAAGGACAAACCCACACAACAATTCACGATCGAAAGCATCTGTCCTTTTCCTTTTGATAGGAGTCTTCTTATGCCACCTTTTCCCAAAGGTGTAGAACTTCCTAAATATGATAATTATCTGGGTACCACCGATCCTCAGGATCATTTAAGAGAATTTGGGGCCCTATCTATGGAGTTCATGCATGATCAAACCTATTTGATGCATCTCTTTCCCCAGAGTTTGGGTGGACCTGCCATGGAGTGGTTTTCTCGACTACCCACTGGCATCAAGACTTTTGATGAGATTGCCAATCTCTTTATACAACACTATTCTCACAATATACAGCATCCCGTCAATATAAGGGACCTTTTCAGTCTCAAGAAAAGGCAAGGTGAGCCATTCTTGACATTTCTCCAAAGATGGAGACAACTTTGCATTGAGTATCCTCGCAAAATACCCGAATTTGAGAAACACGATATCTTCTTGGATAATCTCACCCCTGATTTTGGGTATCAACTACAACTTCAAGGTCCCCTCAAATTTGATAGCATGATAAAATAAGCTGTGAGGATAGAGGCATTTATGGTTAAAAAAAGGTGAATTGACTTTGTATAAAGACAACAAACAAGGTTCCTCCTCTTCCAACAAAGATAAAGGGAAGTTTACCAACAAAAATAGGGACATTGTGAATGATGGGGTGGTTGATAATGTGACTCCAGCTCCTTCAAAACTGGTCTTCAATCTCACCTCTGGTATACAAGTGACCAAAGTTTTTGAAAAGGCTACAACAAACACTCAACAGCCTTCTAGATTCTCTGGCAACAAACCTTGGGTCCCACGACCCAAGCGTGAATTTACTTCTTTAGGAGAACCGTTGGACGTAGTTTTCAAGACTTTGGTGCAAAATCAGATTCTCACTCCTTTGGAAAAATTTCTATACAATCCACAACCATGACCCCATTGGTGGAATGACAACGCATACTATGACTATCACCAAAACAAGGGTCATAAGACTGCTACTTTTCTTCAATTGCGTCATAAAGTCCAAGATCTGATTGATAACCAGGTTATCGTTGTGGAAAATCATAACAAGAATTTAGATCACCAAGCATTTAAAGATCCCTTTCCTCATCATGAGAAAGGCGGGTCTTCCAATGCTAAGAATAATAATGCCAAGGTTAACTACACACATGCCACTTATGACAATGTCATCAACATGATTGAACCTATGGAAGTGGAGTATTGTAATGTGATTACTACTAGGGGATGCGGGGATGCTCCTAAGCATAAGACCCCATTCATCTTGAGATGACCTAGGTCTTTCTTATCTAAATCTGAATCATCTCAGGATTGCGTGAATGTTGTTACCAGATCCCACGCTAAAATCACTATCAAGGGTCCTGACCCTCCTACTGCTACATCCGCACTGAAATAACCCTCGGATAAAATTGTTGTTGGCTCTGCCAACAAGACCATGAAAGTGGTCCCTACCTCTCCTACTACTGGTTATAGCATTCTTGACCAGCTCCAAAGAACCAATGCTCAAATAACTATCTTTCAGTTGTTGAAGATCTCGCCTGCTCATAGGCAGATTCTAGATAAAGCTCTCACAGAAGCTAATGTCCCCAAAGACATCAATCTAGATTAGTTTCAATCCATGGTGGGTCACTTGACTTCACTACATTATTTTTCCTTCTCATAAGAAGATGATCACTCAATTAGTCACCCGCATAATGCTCCTCTGCATATAGAAGTCATGATTGGAAAATAGCTAGTTTGCTGCGTCCTCATTGATAATAGTACTAGCCTCAATATTTGCTCTGCTCACTTTCTTGCTCAGCTATGTTATGATGAAGATCGCATAGATTCCTACAAAAGAATTACTATCAAGGCCTATGATGAAGAAGAGATAAAATCTAAAGGTTTAGTCGTGCTACCCATTTGGATTGGACCGGTTGAAAGAGATGTCACATGTCAGGTGCTAGACCTTCCTCTTGCATATAATATCTTGCTGGGAAGACCGTGGATCCATGAGATGCAAGCAGTTCCCTCTACATACCATCAATGTATTAAGTTTTCTTTCCAAGGTGCACAGGTGACAATTCCTGCTAGTATGGGATCTTCTTGTAATGCGCTCACTCAGTCAGCTGATAGTCTTGTTCCGAGTAATAGAGAATACATAGAATTTTGTGATGCCAAGCTTAGAGACATAGAAAAGACCCTAAAAATCATAGACATAGGCATGGGGGGTATCAAATAGAACCTGTGCTATCGTTAGCAGCTCTACCTCCATCTCCTCGTTCTTATGGGAGACCTTCTTAGAACAACAGATCTTCTACTCCTCCTGAGATAGCCTATGATGGTGTCTTTGTACGAGCTTCAACACCACTAGGAGATGAAGATGAGGAAAGAGCTATTAAAGCTTGGCTTTGCAAGGGAAAGAAAATATCTGAATAGACTGCCCCAGCTCGTGAACTAAATCCCAACAGTGAAGGTCTTAAGATTATGAAATGCTTTGGGTACAAAGGGAGTGGTCCAAAAGGAGTGAATGGTAATGGGTTAGTTGAACCTATTAAATCTACGGGTCAAAAGATGAAAGACACAACTGGGTTAGGTTTCAAGAAGATCCTGTTCCATCTAGGGATTAACAAATTTGTGCCAAAATTAGATCCTTCACCAGAACCTGAAGGCACAGCTGCAGTCAACATCATAGAAGATAGCTCTGATGAGGATTTCTTTCCTTATCCCACTCCTTCAGACCTGGTAGCATTCTTTGTTGAGCCAGATAATTTTGTACCACATGCCAGTATAGTCAAGACTGATAGAAATTCTGATAAAACCACTCCATTTGATGCACTAACCTATGAACAATGGAAAGTGTTACAAGATCCTAGTTTCCAAGGTGAACGATACATACCGCCAGAGTTTCAAGAGAAGTTGGCACAAGAACAGGCTGGTATTGCAAGAACTCCCAAACCTTCATGGTGCAAACACCTAAGTCAGAGTTCAAACACAGATTCTCATGAATATGAGTTCGACAGTTTGTCAGAAGGATCTTATGAAAAGCTTCTCAACGTAAGTGAGGGGTCTAGTGAAAGGTCTAATGATTATGAGTCCATAAATGTTAACGTGTCTTCTACTTCAGTCGTTAGGGGTCAAAAGTATTTGAACACACCTTTGGATGAGATCAATTTAGCTCTCATCTTGCTAGTCAATGCTTTCGATGACTATACCATGAATGCACTTGAACCCATCACATCTCTTTCACTCCAACATCCTGAGTTAATAGACTGGAATTCCCCTACCTCATCCAATGAATTCCTTACATTCCAAAATGACTATGCTCTAGCCTTCTACCTTCATGTTGTTGAACCTGTAATGTCCTCCACTAGTGAAGAAAGTGTCAACATGACCGAGGCTAATATCAAGTATATTAGTCATAAAATCAAAAGAAGAAAAAATAGGTGCTCTGATGGTGAAAACTACATTGTGGCAGTGTCAGAGAAAAAAAAAAGTAAAAAGAAAAGACGTATCCAAAGGTGAAAACCTCTTTGAGGCACCTGAGGATGAGATACTTGATGCACTTCCGATTCATTTCTAGGAACGTTCATCGGTGCTAATTGAACCAACTCAGCCGCTAAATCTGGAAACAGAAGAACATCCACACATTATTCATGTGGCCAAATCATTATCTACAAAAGAACTTAAAGAATTCACAGACTTCTTCAAGGAGAAAAAGATAAAATTTGCATGGACATATTCTAACATGCCAGGTGTGGATCCTGATCTTATCATGCATCACTTGTCAATAGCTCTGAGTGTGAAACCAGTCAAACAAAAACTTAGAAAGATGCATCCACATGTGGCTCTACTAGTCAAGGCAGAATTGGAAAAACTTCTAAAAGTTGGGTTCATCCGAGAAATTGATTATGTAGAGTGGATCTCTAACATAGTCCCAGTGACTAAACATGAAAAATCTATCAGATTCTACATAGACTTCCGGGACTTAAATAAGTCTTGTCCAAAAGATGATTTTCCACTCCCCAATATTGATATAATTGTCGATATGACAGCAGGATATGAAATGTACTCCCTAATGGACGAATTCTCTGGCTACAATCAAATCAAAATTGCGCCAGAGGACCAAGAGAAGACTGCTTTTACTTGTGCATGGGGTACATTTTCTATAATGTTATGCCTTTTGGTCTTAAGAATGCTGGAGCCACCTATCAGAGAGTTGTCACTACCATATTTCATGACATGATGCTTAAGACAATGGAGGACTATGTGGATGACACACTCGCTAAAATTATGGACAGAAAGACACATCTCACTGATCTGGGCCCTATACTAGATCGTATGGAAAAATTCAGACTGCGTCTTAACCCTAAGAAATGTGCATTTGGGGTTACTTCAGGAAAATTACTTGGTTATATCATCTCCGTGAAGGGAATCAAGGTGGATCCTACCAAGGTGCAAGATATCATGGAAATTCCTCCACCTCACAATATCAGACAAATTAGAGGTCTTCAAGGTTGGCTTCAATCTATCCGACGTTTCATCTCACAGCTAGCTGACAAGTCACAACCATTTTCTAAAACTCTACATAAATGTGTGACTTATGAATGGAACAAAGAATGTGAACAAGGCTTTATATAGATCAAACAATATCTAGCTAATATCCCTATATTAATGCCTCCTATTCAAGGGAAGCCATTGATCTTATACATCTCAGCTACAAAAATATTTCTGGATGCTCTATTGGCCCAATAAGATCAAAATAAGAAAGAAAGAGCCATTTATTACATCAGAAGAACATTGGTCTCTTATGAAATGAATTATTCTGTAATTGAGAAAGCTTGCTTAGCAGTGGTTTTTTCTTCCCAGAAGTTATGACACTACATGCTAGCTCACACTAAAAGGCTAATCACAAAAATTGATCCATTAAAGTACTTACTCAATAAAGCTACCCTCATAGGTAGACTAGCTAAATGGGTCATGCTCCTTAGTAAATTTGATATTGAATATGTTGAGAGAAAAGATATCAAAGGACAAGCGATCCTAGATCAGTTGGCTAAGGCACATATTACAGATCATCAACCATTAAGGATTGAGTTCCCAGATGAGTCCATCATGCTTCTCACACATCAGACATGGATCATGTTCTTTGATGGATCATTCACCCAGCAGGGGTCAGGTGTCGGAATTTTTTTCATTACACCTCAGCGGTATTCATTACCAAAGGCATACAAAATGATGTTTCCTTGCACAAATAACACTGCTGAGTATGAAGCTTTGATCAATCGATTAAAGATTGCTATTGAATGGCGTGTTGATGAGCTGAAAGTCTTTGGAGATTCACAACTGGTTATCAATCAAGTGAATGAAATCTATCAAATAAAAGATGAAAAACTGGTGCCCTATAAAAAGTTGGTTGACGACCTTAAGAAATACTTTGCACATGTTACTTTCCAACAAATTCCAAGGGCAGATAATAAAGCGGCTGAAGCCATGGCTAATCTGGCTTCTATGTTACAAATGCCAAAAAATGATTTCAGACATGAATTCCTAGTGGAGACGTTATGCTACCCTGCCTATGATTCCCCTAACTCCCAGATGATTTGTTCAGTCATTGGACATGACTCATCCCATTACCACCATATCTACTCTTATCTTCGTGACCAAATTATTCCTGACACATATACTCAAAATGAGAAACGTCATTTAATCCGCAGTGCTTCACAGTTTGTCATCGTAGCTAATGACTTATATAGACGAGGTCTAGATGGTACCCTCCTTAGGTGTTTAGAACCTAATGAGTCCAAGCATGCATTAGAAGAGGTACATGAAGGTGTATGTGGGTCTCACTCAAATGGTCTGACACTGGCTCGTAAACTTATTAGAGTTGGTTACTATTGGCCGGATATGGAGAAAGAAGCTACACAGTTTGCTAAGTCTTGCAAACAGTGTCAACTACGTGGTAATTTGATTCATGCTCCAGCCAAGGAGCTTATTCCCTTCATTACTTTATGGCCATTTCAACAGTGGGCCTTAGACTTAGTGGGTCACATATATCCATCTTATTTGAGAGGACATAAATACATCATTACTGCTACAGACTATTTTACCAAATGGGTTGAGGCAGTACCTCTTAGTGTAGCTGATGGCAAGTCTGTAGCCATGTTTATACTAAACAACATCATCTATAGATATGGTGTACCCTCATCTATAATCACTGATAATGGGGGACAATTCAAGAACAAAGATATGACAAATTTATGCACTAAGTTCAAGATTACTCAGCACTGGTCTTCTATCTATTATCCCCAGGGTAATGGCCAGGCGTAAGCTTCAAACAAGACAATTCTCAAGATCCTACACCGTACAGTACACAAATCTGGATGAGACTGGCATCTCCAGATCAATCTAGCTTTATGGACTTATCACATCAGTATACGAACACCAACAAGGGCCATGCCCTTTGCTCTAGTTTATGGTGTGGATGCAGTGTTGCCTATTGAGGTTGATATTCCTACCTTGCGAGTCTCTCTGAAGGGCCTCATTACTAATGATGATATCAGAATATCTAGGCTACAAGAGCTTGAACTACTGGATGAACATCAGAAGGTGGCATTCGATCATCTTTGAGCATATTAGAAGAGAATATCTAAAAGCTATAACAAGAAGGTTAGGCCAAGAGACTTCCAAATGGGTGATCTCGTCCTGAGAGAGAACCCTAAGAATCAACAACAGCGGATTCAGAAAGGAAATTTTGAGCCAAACTGACTTGGTCTGTATATTATCACTGCAGTATTTGGGTCTGGCGCTTACTAGCTATCTACCACAGAGGGTGAACAACTCAAAGAGCCTGTCAATGCTCTTCATCTGAAAAAAATTTACAGTTGAAATGTCTTCTGAATGCTCATATACATACTTTATTCTGAGAAAATCCTAAAAATTACAAAATATCCTGAAAAAATGATCATCTTAGTGAAAACCTGGCAAAATTTGATATATCTATTATCCTGGTGAAAACCTGGTAAACAGGTGCCTTGATAAAACCAAAAATTTTGAAAAAAGAGAAAAATGTGCCATTGATGAAAACCTGGTAAACAGGCGTCATGGTAGCGAAAATAGAATTTATGCTAAGATGGTGAAAACCTGGTAAACAGGTGCCTCTTGTTCTGCAATGCTCTATCAATCATTGCATCTCTTGGCTTTCTGGCAATTTGCTATTTTGCTTTTCTGCTTTAGTTTGCTTTCCTGATTTAGTTTGCTTTCCTACTTTAGTTTGCTCGCTCATGCATTCGCTCTTTGTCATCTTTGAGATTTTGCTTGACTTAACATGGATTGAATTTGGTCACACTCGAGGGCATCTTCCTGGTCTAGGGGTCATTGTCCTATCTTTCAGAGTCTTTCTCCTCTTTGCATCAGTCACCAGTGGTTCTCACAGAGTATGCATGTTGATGTCTAGATCTCACATCGATCTTTATACTTGAGAATCTCTCTTGCGTCAGTCACCAGTGGTTCTCACTGCGTTGGCCTACTGTCACTGTACTACTAAGCTTTCTCACATTGACTCGCTATCGACATATCTGATATCAATCCATTCGTTACTTGGGAGCAGGGCTCCCCACTTTGATCGCCTCTTTGGTTTACACTCGAGTCAGTAATCTCGTCAGTTCTAAAGGACAACTCTCTACTGACACAAACTGGTGTTTCTCAACACCCCAATCAAATAGTTTTTTTAACACTACCTTTTGACACATCTGTGTTTTTCAACACACATTGGATATCTCACAACGTAAACATCTCTCGATAGCAATCAAACACAATGCACTCACAAGCACAACAATGTTTTTCAACACCCCAAACATAGGCACATTCATAAAATTTGAAACGTGTTGAGCTGTGATTGACTCTTTCTTTGTATGTTGTCCATTCTCATGAATTTCATTGATATTTTCTTTGTCTACTACTTGTGGGTGTGGTTTCGATGATCCAGCAATGTCAAATAAATAGGGTGTATGTGATAAGAGCTTATGCATTAAGGTAGAAAAGCCTCACATCCCTCGATCTTGTTTATTTGTATGACAAGGGGAGATTGGAACTATATCCTTGACTGTTATTGCTCTATTTGTTTACTTGTGTACTCTTACTATATCAAACTGGAAACAATGTTCAGGTCACCTTGGCTTTTGTGCCCTGGTGCTTATGTTCATTTCCTACATTTTATCTTATGAAAGTCATATTCATATTCTTATGGTCGCAGCGGCACCAGTAAGAATTGTATTGACTCTGATGCTCCAAAGTACTCGATGATGATAATTATGCGATGAGTCCAACAACCAAGTCCTAGGGTTGCATTTAGCTTAGGCTTGCATTTGCATTTTAGGCTTGCATAGCGATAGTTTTGGTGCTCTCTTCATTGTCTTCTCATTCTTTGAAGGTCCTCATCTCTTATCCTGGCTTCCTCTCAACTGCACAAGTGTCTGGTCCTCGCTCTCGATCTTCATGTGTATTATTTTGGTTAGTACCTTTTGTATATTGCAATATCCTGCATGAGACGATTAGTACCATTGCATTCATTGCATTACATTCATTTCCAAAAAGTGCATTTCCATACATTCATTTGCATTTATATATCCATAAACATGTGCATCCATTATAAGCATAAATCATTACATTCATAGCATGTATCCGTCTAACATCTATCATCACATTTCACTCACAGCATTTATCAATAAAACATGTGCATAAACATTTTCATATTCATCCATGGCATACATTTCTAATCCATACATCTAAATCATATAAGAAACATATCATAAGACATACAAATCTAAAGCAATATATAAACAAGTACAATGATGCCAAAATTGAGCTCATATATATATATATATATATATATATATATATATATCGATTGGTCAGATGTACAAGGTGTTATGTATGTGGAGCCTAATCAGACTCAGTTTCTTTCGGCGCGGTTTCCCCCCAGACATATCTATTTGGGCCCCAAGCTCGGGGTCAAGGGGTGGAGCCCCTTGCGGGGTTGGGGTCAAATATGCTTGTGAAAAGGGCTTAGGGTTTTGAGATTTCATTGTATGAGGGATTTTTCGTAGCTTCCTGTGACGATATTGAGTTATAGGTTTCAGATTGTAATCGCTAGATAATAATAAAGATATTAGACTCGCTGTTGGTGGACGTAGCCCAGGGATTGGGTGAACCATTTTAAATCTTTGTGTCATTTTTGTTCTCTTTCGTGTTTATATTTGCATTTTTCTACTTATTATTCTAACAAGTGGTATCAGAGCGAGGTTTTTTTTCGTTCGTTCTTTCATCTATTCTCTGAAGAAAGTCTCACGAGTTAGTGGGAGAGTCTCTCGGTTAAGTGGGAGAAATGGCAGACAAGGGTAGGCTGAAGGTTGATAAGTTTAATGGGAAGAACTTCCAGTTATGGAAGATGCAAATGGAGGACTATCTCTATTAGAAGGATCTATGGCAGCCATTAGAGGGAATAGCCAAGAAAGAGGCAGCAATGTCTAAGGAAGATTGGGATATTTTGGATAGGAAGGCACTAGGGAGTATTCGTTTATGCCTAGCACAATCAATGGCATTCAATATTACTGGAGCAACAACAGCTAAAGATCTTATGGAAACCCTAGCAAAGTATTATGAAAAGCCTTTAGCTTCAAACAAGGTATTTCTCATGAAGCGTTTATTTAACATGAAAATGGTAGAAGGTGGATCAGTCGTTGATCATTTAAATGAGTTTAATATAGTTACAAGTCAGTTAACGTCAGTTAAAATTACCTTTGATGAAGAGGTTAGGGCTCTCTTGATTTTGTGCTCTTTGCCAGAAAGTTGGAATAGCTTGGTAATGGCTGTTAGTAACTCTATTTATGGTTCTAATACCCTAAAGTTTGATGATGTTGTTGGTGTTATATTGAGTGAGGAAATTTGTAGGAAAAGCTTAGGGGCATCCACATCGGGTAGTGTATTGAACACAGAAAGCAGAGGCAGAACAAGAGACGGAGGAAACAACTCTGGAAATCATGGAAAATCATGAGGGAAGTCAAAGGGAAAGAGGTCTTAGTCAAGAGGACCTAGCGACTGTTGGTACTGTGGAAACCAGGACATAAGAAGAAAGATTGTTGGTCTCGGAAGAAAGATCAAGGAGACAGACACGATGGACATAAGGAGGCAAATGTGGTAAGTAACAAATCCGAAGAGGATGCTTTTCTCTTGTCTTTAGAAAATGTTGATGATTCATGGGTGTTAGATTCATGGGCTTCATTTCATGCTACACCCCATAGAGGTTATTTTGTTGATTATGTCCAAGGGGATTTTGGGCTAGTTTATTTGGGAG